>CM038221.1:122851504-122954004 GCA_021442155.1 Cymbidium sinense | reverse complement strand
TTTTTAATATAATTATGCATTAGGAATTAGGATTAATGTTATGGGAGATTAGGATTAGCAGTGGCTAGAAGGCTTTGTTGGTGTACTGTGATGCCTGAAAACACATCCAAATCAAATCGAAGGAGGAAAGAAGCAACGATTGAAGAATAAAGAATGAAGAATGTTGACCCCCATAACATTTGTCATTTGTAATTATAATTATTCTTTTGTAATCTGGGATGTATAAGGGTAAAGCTCGGCTACCCATTTCTTTTCAGTTATCTGGTACAGGCCATGATTTTTTATGCGTTAGATTTATAAATTATTTGATGATTTGTTTATCTTGTACATTAGAAATTACATGTCTCTTCTAGTTTCTTTTTTAATAATGATTTAATGTGTAGTCTCGATCCGTTTAGGCTCTTAGGAAAAAATAATTTTTTTACCCCAATCATAACTCATAACTAAATTTTCTAAAATAACTCACAATCTTAAAACTAAGCACTAAATCAAGATAATAAAATATTTAGCAACCCTTTGAATATTGTATGCTTAACACCATATCATCATCTTTTCTCTCTTGAAAATGAAGGGTCTCCATCCATTGCACATCAAGGAATGCTTGACCTGTGAGGGCATCCCTTGGGGGTGGAGAACACCTTCTTCTATCTAATTTGGCCCATAATCAACTTTATCATATATTTAGGCATATAAAATCCTATGACCTGTGTCAAAATAAAGAGTCCAAAGTCAAATAAAATTTGATAAAGTTTGTATTAGATTAAGTCATTATTCATACCACTCATGCTCTAGTCTTTTAGGGAGTGAGTTTAAGGACTTTAGTTTCTTTCTAAATAATAATAACTTAGCTATCTTGCAAAATATATGACTTGACCACATAGTTTTAAAATGTTAGAGGAGTTAGCTGGCTGCCACTCTAGGCAGTTATAAGTCCAGCAGTCAGGTGATTTACTTTCTTCTGTGGAGGTAAACAATATACCCATTTTAGCCTTAGATTTAGGATGTGCTTTGGCCCTCGCTAAAGCTCCTTAGATTTAGGATCCGAGGTATCTATTTTTTTAGGCTATAAGCATAAATCCTCACCTCTTAAGTATTTTGACAATCTTGTATTGTGGGATTATAAGTCTTAGCTTTCTAACAAATTTCAACTCAAATAAATAATTCTCTCAATTTCAAAAAATAAAGCTTAATCATATGATAGATTGGAATGATCATTGTTTCTAGTATCATGAGCATCCCACTCATCTTCCTTTAGCTTTTATCATAAGTCTCTTGATCTATCCCATTTGATATTCTAAATATAATCAATTTGTTGATAGTCATATCTTTGAACTCTTTAGAGAAAACAATTTCCTACTTTAATCGAGAGTTTTCCTAAAGGACTTACCTTCCTTAAGATATAATTAACTATGAGGGCTTGCTCCCATAGGAAACTTTAAAACTCAGTTTAAATAAACTCAATTTTATTTATCCATGTAAAATAGGAAAAAAATCTCTCGTACATTCGAAGACCCATCATGCCTTAGTCCTTATTAATTAGGTTCATTGTAGGTAGTGATTTCTATCTTTGAGATAGTGCAATATTTCTTAATGTCATACTCGATCACCTCAATAAGTCCACCCTCAGATCTGTGTGGTGTCCCCCCCTCTCCCCATCTGCACACACCATATCCAAAAATAAACACCATATCTCTCAAGCTCAACTACTAAAGAAGCAAATGTAAATCACGATATGTTATTATAAATTATAATATAAGTATAAAACATCTTACACCATCAAATCTACAACACAAATTTAGAAATAGATAGAAGGCATAAATTAAATAAATCTCACATGCTTCATAAGGCATTTACTAAATTCAAATTTGATATTTTTTAATTCATATAAATATACAGATGAATTTAATTAGAAATACATTTATCATAAGATAAACTTCTAATTGAATTCAAGTGCTTCAAAAGTGTCAAATCATTGATATCAAAATATATTAAACTATTAGTTCATATGAACACTTGAATTGAAAATTTGCCTCAACGGTGACAAATGTCTAAACTAAGTATCTGAGGATGCTTCATAGGTTAAAGATGAAATCAATTCAATTTTTTTATAAATATATGAATGCAAGCTATTGAATATCTTTATATGCTAATTTAAATTAATGAAAGATATAAATATTTAGCTTTATAGAATGTGATCATAATAGGCCTGATTCTCTATGCTTGAAATAGAGTTGATATGATCTACTAAGTGGTCAACTTCTAAATGAACCTAAATTATATCAGACCATAAGACCTAATCCTTTATATTTGCAATAGAGTTGACAAGATCTATTTTGATATCAATTCCCTAAAGAATTTAAATTACACATAAGTCATAGACTCGATCCTTTGCTAAGAAGAGTTGATAAAGTTTACCCCGATGATGGCTGTGTTGATTGTAGATTTCAACCAGAGGGGATATTATCTTCAAAAGATACCTAAGCTATAAATTAATTCATCATAAAGCTACATTTCAATTAAATAAACATATGAACTAAATAAAATTCATTATTTAAATACTTAAAGCAAATAATTCATCCACCCATCCACCATCATTTGTTGGGGATGACTAAATAAGAAAACTCTACAAAAGAGCTCATGTCAAGTCAAATAAATCACTATATTCAAACTCAAATAATCTCATGCCAATAAGAACGTGGTCAGTGTCCTTTGTTCACGTGGTTTTGCCCTTAAACGATGCCACATAAATACAGTTATAACTAGAGTCCTTTGATCGAGTGGCTTAAATCCTGAATGGCTCCACTATATTATCGTCATGACTGCAGCTTGTATGTTCTCCAATGGCTCAACTCTTTGAGTTATGAATCATAGGAAATATTTGATAGGCACAAAACCTTTTTTGTCAACTAAGGTAGACTCAAGATTATCTCTTTGGACAAACACTATCCCGAGTTTACAAGGATTACTTGGACGATGCAACCCATGATTACTGACAGGGTTCCTTGGTCAGGTTTAGTCGACTACCTCCTCTAACTAAGTAGGCTAGGGACTACGATAGCTTGGAGTAATGGAACAATGGGATCTTGATCGAGCATGTCATCATTCCACCAGCCATATGCTTTAAGTTAATAAATGGTGAATTTTATAAATCATCAATACTCCACCTACTACTACTATACACTAATCAATTAGTGATATAATGACTAGACTTAATTGAAAGTTCTCTTTCACTAATTGAGCTTAGTAATTAATTATATATGCTTGCGTTTATAGGAAACCTGGAATTAGATATGAAGCCCTCATTTAACGAGGAAAAAAATCTCTAGGTAGTGTCTTATCATTCATCCTCACGAAAATCATTGACATAATTAAAACTCTTTTCATCGATGGGTCAGATGTGAATTTTTGGAGCCCATAAGGAAGACCTTAGATCTTCAATGATTTGGACCACTCATGTTATCCTAAAAACTTAAGTAAACTAATTAAGTCCTTACGAACTAATTGGCTACACATGAACCTAGTCTGAATATAATTACATTAAATGGACCCACTTGACCTAGTTATATTTGAAGTGGATTATAGCTAAATATAATTCTTTAATTTTTAAATTAACTTTATACCATCCACTAGAATACATTTAAGACTCATGGGACAAAATCATAAATTAGGCATTTAGCTCAAACCTAGCCTTAGGCCACTTTAAACCTTAGAGCCCAAGGTGGTTATTCAAAGAGGGATTTTACAATTATTCACATAAACCTAAAACTCGACCATGTACACTCCTAAAACATCCTTAGCTTTACAAAGCTAGGTTAAAGCAAGACTAGCCTCAATTAATCTATTTATCCATATTAATTATGCCAAATTTGCACAAAAATAATTAAATCTCTTTTAGATTCACACTGCTTGCTTAGTCATCCGATCAAGCTTATTATTTATCTTATAGAATATCCTTTTCCACTTATCAACTTATGATTCGCTTCCACATTATCACTGCCTCCATTAGAATGAATATAATAGGTCCATTGAATTATTGGCAAAAGCTTAAAGCTAAATCTTAAGTATCCTAAATCATATATTGCCGCTAACTTAATCTCACCTAACCCATGGACTTGCTATATTGGATTCATGATGCTCCTAACTCGGTTCCTATTTAAATTAACCTAATTAGTGAATAACACTATTTTAGCTAAGTGTCGAGTCTATTTACCAATTATTTTGGTTTAAAAACCAAATCAAAGAATATTATTTTGCTCATGGAATTTCCCTTGTGAATTATCAACCTCAATTTGGCCTTCTCATACTCATTACTCCTCTTGTCTTGTGGATTTACCTTGAGATCTAGTGTTTTTAAGTGATACAACTCTCCTGTAAATACTTCTAAGATAGGGTTCATCATTTTGGACTCTTACTTCCATGATTCTCTTTTAAAAAAGATAAGAGCTTTTGAGCCATTTAATTTTTTTCTTGAGGCTTCTACACATCATCTTCACCATATTTGGTTCTAGTGGTGCACACACAATAAATGAGATGCTTTCTAACTAAACATTTAGATTCATTTCATTCAACCAACTATTTAAATTGTTAGGATCCACCATGGGGTTGCTCTAGATCAAAAGCTCTAAATATTGATTATCATCTATTAGTGAAGGTTGAAGAAAAGTTGTGGTTGCCCATATTTATTAACATAGATCTAATGGTTACAATATAATTGGCAAATATCCTGAGGTTTTAAGCATTAATTTCACATAAAATTTTATAAGTGATCTAATCACATCTTAATTTGCCTTGATTCACCTTATTGTTCTCCTTAGTAGGGCCTTCTTATCATCTAAGCCCTGATCATAAGTTACAATGTATATATCCCCTGAATCAGTGCTTTTATTGTGAATTATAAAATTAATAGGGATTTTTGTTGAATTATATTAATTAATGATAAATTTATTTTTAATTAAAAAACTAAGCTTGTAATTGAGCTAATCATTCAAATTTTTTATATTAATATCTTTTTAAATAATTGATAAGAATTAAATTTAATTTTTGCATGCCTAGACATTTTATTTTTGAGAGATCATCTCCATTCGATTCTATGGCATGCCAGATAGAAAATTTTATAGTTCATAGTAAAATATAAAGGAGTTATGTATTATTGTTATTATTTTACTTCTTGAGATCAGTAGAGTGATGCAATAGGTTGTATTTCTTCATGTCGATCTATACATGAGCAAATCACATAAAATCATTCTTTTCACTTGAATTTTTGTTGATGTTTCTCCAACTGAAGATCAACTTAGTAAAATAATAAAAATAAAAATAAAAATAGCAACGTATAATTATTTTGTCATGGAAATCACAAATATAATTTACATCACTGACCCGAAATTATTTGATTTAGTTAGGTATTGATTCAATATCTTACAAAAATACAAAAATTATATGGTGATGTAGGTAACAACTTTATTATGTAAGAACTCAAAAATATGTTTTACTGATTTTTAGAATGTAAATTTTTTTGGAAGGTTTAAGAAGAGTTGAGATGGTAGGAGAGGGGAGTGAAGGGGAAAAGAGAGAAGAAAATAATAGCTGACTAATTTTTGAGATTTTGAAGTTTCATCTCGATGAAGTTGGCAATTTTTTTATGTTTGTTTAATCATCTTTCTTTGTTATCTCTCTTGAGTTATTTACCTTTATCTATTTTATTAGATTTGAGGTTTCTCTTTCCTCTTTGAAGAGTGTTCTCTAATTTTTATTAGGGTTGATAAATGCCATTTTATTGTGCACAATTGTGGCCTCGCAATTGTGGATGCATAAAAAACACCCAAAATTAACACAATATAACAAGAAGATTTTCTCTTATTAGAGTTTATTAAATGCGTACAGTATGTTTGTAATTTTTTGTTCATTAGATTTGTATGTTTTAATTTTATTATTTCATATTAATATTACTATAATATCAATTAATATCAACGCAAAATAATATTATAAAATATAAATCTTATACAAAATAAATAACAAAGTCATACTTGCCTAGTTATATATATATATATATATATATATATATATATATATATATATATATATATATATATATATATATATATATATTGATATGGCTCTCAAAATATGACGTCAAAGCACAAATCTTGATGTCGGCGATATGATTTTGAGTCAAAACCGTCGAGATCAAGCACTTAAAATATCATTGAATCTTTGGGACATCAATTAAATCCCAAAACAACTCTCAAATATGGAGTGTTTATAGTCAAATCGAAGCGTCTCGGAGCGGATCTAACGAGCCTAAGATCTCATAATTCCGACTTCATTTGGGCATCCAAATGCTCAAAATACATCAAATGATCGAAGGAATCATCACAGCCGTCCGTCGAGTGGTACGGCTTTACATGAATTTACAAGAGTGCCCTCCTCCCATCTATAAATAGGCCTTCATTCCTCACACCAAAGGAGGGGCCAAGCCAAGTGAAGTGGTGAAGTGAAGTGAAGAAGAACGGCGGTCGTCAACCACCGCGCCGCCACCGTCAGATCCTTCGCGATCAATCAAACAAGGAAGAAGAGGAAGAGTCCAAGCAAGAAGAAGAGGAAGAGTCAAGCAAGGAAGAAGAGGAAGAGTCGCAAGGAAGAAGAGGAAGAGTCAAGCAAGGAAGAAGAGGAAGAAGAAAGGAAGAAAAGGAAGAGTCAAGAAGAAGAAAAGGAAGAGTCCGAGCGAGGAAGAAGAGGAAAAGCCCAAGTGAGGAGGAAGAGAGAGCTTTGAAGCTTGAAGATCCTCCAAGCAAGATCGCACCCCAAGCAAGATGCACTCACCTATCAACCATCACCATCTAATAATTGTCCCCATCTCCACCTACCACAACACAACGATCGTTGTTACATAGCTATTTTCCTCCCTCATATGCAATTCATAATCCGTTATCGGGAAGACTTTGTACTCACGAAATAGATACATAGTGGAAGCTTTTTTCTTAGGCCCATGGTTTTCCCTCTTTTGAGGTTTTCCACGTTAAAATTGCAGGTGTCTCTTGTTCGCTCTTTAATTACCTGTGTGTGTGCTAGACTTCACAACAAGGCTAAGGCGTAAACTTTCACTCTACCGCGACTGGTTTTCTAGCACGCAACAGTTTGGCGCCGTCTGTGGGAAGCTGATTCCCATTATTTCATCTTGTATGACGACCAAGTTTCCCAACAAGATCAAAACCACCATCGAGGTGGAGCATTTCAAGCTTTTAAAGAGCGCAAGCGAAGAATGAAGATTCATCAAACTTTGTTCCTTCAGATTCTGCCGGGAACTGGGGGGCAACTCTTAATCTCAAAAGATAAGCAAATTCGACAACACCAACGAAAAGGCAAAGATCAATGGTCAACTCACGGCTACATACAAATATTCGACCTCTTCCATACGTTAACGCCATCGAGTAAACACTCGAAACAACCCGATACCGTCAGGACTTCGCGACCTTCTTCCATAAGTTAACGCATCGTAAACACGAAACAACCTGTGATAGGTCAAAACATTCTTGGACTACGACACCTCTTCCACACGTTAACGCGCGACTCGACAAACAACCCAGATAGGTCAAACGCCCTTGGTGGACTTCCGACCTCTTCCATACGTTAATGTCATCGAGCAAAACTCGACAAACAACCCAGAAAGGTCAAAGGTTCTGTGGACTTCGATCTTTCAGCATCGCCATCGAGCAAAGCTCGATAAACAACCTGGAAAGGTCAAACTTGTACCCACCCACAGAGACTCTGATAACACTCGACAAACAACCTGATGGGTCAAAATCCTCATCGACCCACTCGCCATCATCTGGCCATCTATCACATTATCGGCTATCATCATTACTGATGCTGCCAGCTGATTATTATCGCAACCGCATCCGCTGACAACCTGGTTGCAACTGACCGCACACTAATACTGCTCCGGCGCCACTCGCTATCGCGATTACCGCTGCGACACTGCTCCATCGCTACCATCGGCATCTTTGTTATCACGGCCGCTGACATCATGGCAGGCGCGCTATTATTGTCCGCCAAACTCGGCCAGAACCGAGCTATTACTGCCACTAATTGCTCGCTATGCTACATCAAATCGGCTATACTGCTGACTCATCCGCCGCCACCGCCGAATCGCCGGTAATCTGCCACATCACCATTGTCGCTTTCCATCAACACTCACGCTCCCGCCGCCAAAAAACGCCCTTGGTGGACTTCTCGCGATCTCTTCCATAGTTAATGTCATCAAGCAAAACTCGACAAACAACCTGAGAAAGGTCAAAACATCCGTGGACTTCCCGCGATCTCTATACCGTTACGTCATCGAGCAAAAAAGCTCGACAAACAACCTGTGATAGTCAAAACGCTTGGTGGACTTCGCGACCTCTTCCATATGTTAACGCCATCGAAAACACTCGACAACCAGATAGTCAAAACGCCCTGGACTTCGCCTCTTTCCATACGGTTAACGCCATCGAGTAAACACTCGACAAACAACCTGTGATAGGTCAAAACGTCTGTGGACTTCGCTGACCTTCCATACGGTTAATGTCATCGAGCAAAAACTCGACAAACAACCCAAGAAAGGTCAAGGTTCTTGGTGGACTCCTATATCTTTCATACTTAATGTCATCGAAAGTTCTCGACAAACAACCCGAAAGGTCAAAATTGGTACCCACTCAGTTACTATTGATAACACTCGACAAACAACCTCCTGATGGGTCAAAATCCTCATCGTCACCTCTTCCATCGTTAACGCCATCGTAACACCCGACAAACAACCGAATAAGTCAAAATCGCCATCGCTGCTTCATTATCCTAACCATCGACGCTACCGCTAATCATTGCCGCTCCATCCGCCGACTACCGATGCTGCCACGCTACCATCGACTCAGAGCCGCTTGCCGCCGACTTAACCCGCTGCCGCCAACCACTAGCGGTTACCCGCTGACTACTTTGCTAATCATCAGTTGACTATTGCTCGCTACAAGCATCGCTGACAACCGCTTGGCCGCTAACCAGGCTACCGCTGCTGACTACCGCTGCACTGTCATCGCCGACCATCGCTAATCTTTCGCCGGTTATCACATTGTCGCCGGCCATCCGCGCTACCGACACTGCCGCTTAATCGCCGACTACCTCATGATTCATCCCTTCCATAGCAACGCTATCGAGTAAAACTCTAACTAACAACCCATGATCAAACGTCATGGTGGACTTCTGCGATCTCTTCCATACGTGCCATCAAGTAAAGCTCGACGAACAACCCAGAGTCAAACGCCTTGGTGGACTTCTGCCTTCTTCCATACGAAGCATGTCATCGAGCAAAAGCTCGACAAACAACAACCCAGATAGGTCAAAACGCCCTGGTGGACTTCACATCTTCTTCCATACGGGTTAACGTCATCGAGCAAAGCTCGACAAACAACCTGTGAAAGGTCAAAACGCCTTGGTGGACTTCGCGATCTCTTTCCATACGGCAATGTCATCGAGCAAAAGCTCGACAAACAACCCGAGAAAGGTCAAAACATCTTGATGGACTTCTGCGATCTTTCCATAATGTTAATGTCATCGAGCAAAAGCTCGACAAACAACCCGTGAAAGGTTAAAAGGTCCTTGGTGGACTTCCCACTCTTCCATGTTAGGCCGATAAATAATATTCACCAATAACCTAGAAAGTTCAAAATTGTACCCACTCCACGTGTTAATGTCATCGATAACACTGACAAATAACCTGATTCAAAAATCCTCAAGGGATCCAACTCACCCATATTAGCAACGCCAAATAATAATATTTTGACCAATTACCCCGATGTGAAAACAAGATGAGGGCGAGAAAAAAAAAAGGAAAAAAAGAGAGGGTATATCCAGATATCATTGACAGCATTAATACGATGATATAAGAAGGAATTAAGATCCTGATACACGATAATGACATTACATGGAACAAACGATGAAGAAAGACATCCACAGCCGATGCTACATAATATCGATATCCTCACTAGGAGACGCTCCTTAGAGCCCACTCACAACTCCTTTGTCTTCTGAATCTGGTGAAGGATCTTCGGATGCTTGGCTGGGAGATATATCCTCAATTTTGGCCCCTGCCTTGCGATGTACCGCATTAATTCCTTTCAGAACCCTCGATGAAGCTCCTCTAAACACCGCCGCTCCAAGTCCTTCACTTCAACATCAAAGATATGGTTAAGCCTCCCGGATAAAGTCTTCAATAGCGCCATAAGCTGGAATTCTTGAAGTCTTCCACGCCTAGAAGCGATCTCGCTTGCTTCCGCTCATTCTATGCTCCTTTCGAAAGACGATCTTGTAATGCTTTCTTATCCGCAAGTGCCCTAATCCTTTCTCCTTATGGCTCTCTCGCTCTCGCCAATCACATCACGAGCACGCCTCCACCTCCCGACAGAAAGAGAAGAAGTCGACATATTCGCCAGCCTCGCCTACCACCAATCAATTCTCCACGCCACTTTTAGCTTGATTCATCCTTCGCCATATACTGATCGCAGATATTTTTATCTTCACAAATTGATATTCCATTCATCTAAGGCAACACCCAAATGAGCCATCAATTAATGACCTTTACTCAAAAAAAAAAAAAAAATCATTAGCACCAATGTTACATAAAGAAGAAAAAGAAGAATAGAGAGAAAAAACAACGCACTACCATCCGCCTGCTGACGCCGCATATGTGATTTAATACCTCGTGAATTTGCTTAGAGTAACGAACTCCCCATCATGAGTCAAGCCTAAACTCTCGATGTTGAAGTGGACATCATCTCCACGAGATATCGACATAGCCATTTCAAAGACGAGTCTTCTTTCAGAAAAGATGGAACATTGCTACCGCCGATTCGCGGATCCAAGAGAGAACTCATGAGGAGAACTCGCCACCCTTTCTCTTCAACTGAAGAGCGTGAGATCTTCCTGCCTGGATGGAAAGACCAACTTTAAACATCCTATCTTCAACTATATATTTACTAACGTAATGTAACTCATGTTGCAAGCTTCCCATGTCAGGAATATTAAGAGTCGCTAGAATGTCATCCTCCGATATCACGATGGATCCGAAGATCATTCAATCTTCCCCATCTCGTGAAGGCCCCACTCATTCTTCACATAAAAGAATCCACCAAGTTTTGGGATCCCGTCAAAAATTCTATCCAATTCTTTATAACCGATAAGAAACACGCCCTGAGCATCACATGTGAATCCACATTCGCACAAGTATTCGATGTTCAAAGTAACCCCACGCTCCCTAAAGAAGGTAGTCAAACCAATGATGACCGTTAAAGCTCAAAAAAAAAATTGCATCAAAGTGACGCCACATTTTTTGAAGATCTCAATCAGCTCGGGAGCCAAAGGGAATCGCACAGAAAGAGTCATCTCGAAATAGTACCTCATGAGGCTTAACGGCTCGACGATTTTTAGCTACAATGCCACCAACTCATGGGAAGAAAAATTTCCGGAACACCATTAAACTATCCGATGTGACGTTGGAGGATATATCGCCCACACTATGAGTTTTCTTCGACCATCACCCTATAAAAATATAAAAAATAAAATAAATAAATAAATAAATAAATCGAAGAATTTTGTACTCACCTCGGGCGATCTTTTGACCCTCTCGCCGCACGCTTTGAGTAAAATTTTTCTCCACGACCGACAAAAAACACACACATACACATAAGAAAGAGGAAGGAGGATATATACAAAGAAAGGAGAGAGGAGGGAAAGAAGTTATCCCCTCCAATAATGCTATAAAATCACCGCCAAACTTTCCGAGCGTTATATTCCTAATCGATGCATCCCCCGCCTTGGCGATTTTCAGTCAACCTTCCATCAAGTTTCCTACAAGAAAAGTAGTACCGTTGATCGCCTCTAACCCTGACGGTCCAACGAGGCCAAGAACGGACGAGTCGAAACCGGGACCAACGATGTAGGGCCTTGATCTCCCAACCCGACGGTCACGAGGCCGCGAACCGACGAGGTCGGTAAACACCACGTGATGTACCTGGGCCTTGATCGCTTCCTAACCCGGATGGTCCGCGAGACCGAAATGGACGAGGTCGAACCGAACCACGACGATACCGGGCGATCCCTCCTAACCCGGACGGTCCGACGAGGCCGAACCGACGAGGCAGAACCGGAACCACGACGATGCACCGGGCCTTGATCGCCTCTAACCCGGACGACGAGCCGCCTGACGAGGTCGAGAAACCGGAACCACGACGATCGGGTTTTGATCGCCTTCCTAACCCGGACGGTCCGACGAGGCCAAGAACCGACGAGGTTGAACCGGAACCACGACGATGTACCGTGGCCTTGATCATGACCGCCTCCTCAATCGCCTCAACGCTGATCGCTTCCCTCCAAAGACCCTCACTCAAGAAGAAAGGGAGAGGGAAAGGTGTGCTCTCTCCTCACTGGGGTATTTATAGCCCCACAAGGATAAAAGACAAAAAACCTCAAAAATGGCTCAAAACTCTCACGTCTGCTCAGCAAGGCTGCTGCACGGAAGGCTGACGCAGCGACGCACAAGGCGCCGCTGGCCTCCGCCTCGCTCGCCCAGGTGTGTCGGAGCCCGGACCGCCGCTAATCAACCGACCATGACACCAACCTGATTACGCGAATCGACCACACGACCGACCCGCCAGACGTTCACGCTGAACCGCTGGATAGCCATTGCCGCAATCTTCGCGGCGTCATACGGCGTACCGGGCGCCGACGCCGCCTGAAGGCCGCAGACGCTAACGCGCCGACGAGCGCTTCACGCGCCGAGTCCCGAAACGCCTAAAACTTCCGTAAGTATCCAAATAGATCCAGAATCTCCCTCATGCCTACGGCTACATATACTTCTACAATCATAATATTGTATTTTTATGATGATTTATTCTCTCAAAATGGATTCATGACCCAACGCTTTCAGAAAATTTTATTTTCGAGCATTTGACATATATTTTTTTGATGATTAAGCGATGTCATCCAAAAATAGCAACCGATATGGTTCTCAAAATATGACTAGTCAAAGCACAAATCTTGATGTCGAAGGAGATATGATTTTGAGTCAAAACCGATCGAGATCAAGCACTTAAAATATCATTGAAATCTTTGGGACATCAATTAAATCCCAAAACAACTCTCAAATATGGAGTTTATAGTCAAATCGAATCTCGACGAGCCGGATCTAACGAGCCTAAGATCTCATAATTCGACTTCATTTGGGCATCCAAATGCTCAAAATACATCAAATGATCGGGAATCAGGTCCGATCGGGGAGTGGTAGGCTTTACATGAATTTACAAGACGCCCTCCTCCCATCTATAAATAGCCTTCATTCCTCACAGGAGGGCCAAGTGAAGTGAAGAAGTGAAGAAGAGGAGCCACCGAAGTCAACCACCAAGGCCACCAAGAGGAATCGCAAGGAAGAAGAAGAGAGTCCAAGCAAGAAGAAGAGGAAGAGTCCAAGCAAGGAAGAAGAGGAAGAGAAAGCAAGAAGAAAAGGAAGAGTCCAAGCAAGGAAGAAAAGGAAGAGTCCAGCCGGAAGAAGAGGAAAAGCCCAGGGAGAGAGCTCAAGCTTGAAGATCCTCCAAGCAAGATCGCACTCAAGCAAGATCGCGACTCCGGCGGCATCAACCACCGCCACCGCCACCTTCATCGCTAATTGTCTGATCTCCACCTACTACCAAAGAACTATTACAACCTGACGTTACACATATTATTTTCCTCTCATATGCAATTAATCCGTATCGGAAGACTTTGTACTCAAATATACATAGTGGAAGTTTTTTACCTAAAGCCTGGTTTTTCCCCTCTTTCGAGGTTTTCCACGTTAAAATTCTGGATGTCTCTCGATTTTTTTTAATTACTATGTGGCAACAAGCTACATGAACTTTCACTCATGGTTTTTCTAGTTAAGAAATATATATATATATATATATATATATATATATATATATATATATATATATATATATATATATATATATATATATATATATTTGAGACTGAGCAAAAGCTTGAACATGCTACTACCAAACGTCATAGTGCGAATACAGTAAGGTAGGTTGCGATTGCGAGGAAGGCACATATAACTGCGCATAGAGATTCCCTAGTATCGTGTTATTACGCTTAGTGGCCATTATATGGAGGTAGTATTTTTTTTCCTTCTGGCTCGGCCTGCACCACCTCGGAGAATACCATATACTCCGACTTGGGCAAAACTGCTTTATAGTTCTGTTGGTAAAATTTGCATATTTTTTTATTTGTTGCATCCACAGCAATCCTACCAAGTTTCTCCAACATAGGATTGTGCTCAACATTTCTAATCTTTTCCCTTTGCATCCTTCTTGTAGAAGCAAGCGGAGCCTTCGAAAGCTGCATGGCTGAAACGTCGGAGCAGAAGAAGAGAAGGGTAAAGAGAGCGACTGCTTGAAGAGATTCCATGGCTCCACAATCAGGAAAATGATTTGAGGATATGAGAGAGAAATGGTAGGGCACTTTTTAAAGACAGTGGAGGAGGTAGGCAATGGAAATAAAACTAAAGATAAAATTAATTGCCAAGCTTTGCACTAATACTTTTATTATTAAGTGCTGGGTGGTCCGACGGCATTGTACTGTGGCCGCGGTTTCTGATCATAGTGCCATCCAGTCGGCTTAATTTTTAAATTAATCCTAATTAATAACATAATTAGCTAATTAACTCATTTAAAAAAAAATTAAAATAGCCTTCGTCAATCGGCGATTGGTAGACGCGACTGGCGATCCCTTGATTTAGGTCGAATGAACCCGGTGAGCTCAGCTTTCGCTGCGTCCTCGCCCCGTGTGATCCGCCTTTGTCCTCGTCGCCGGCCAGGGCTCATCTCGCCGCCGGCCAAGGAGGTTCGCCGCCGGCCAAGAAGTGTTTTCGTTGGAATTTTTCGCCGATTTAGGTATTTTTCACCCTAAATAAAAAAAACTTGTTAGATTTTTATTTTTATACGTATAGTAGGTTTGTTTAAGCTATTTAGTTTGATTTTCATGATAATTTGTGGTAGATCTCATTTTCTATGCGTTTTATATTTTGTAGGAAGGTTAATTTGTGGATCTCATTTTGTAGGGAAGGTTAATTTTATGTTTTGTATTCTAGGTTGTATGTGGTGTTTAGAACTTCATTGAACGAAGATTGAATAATGATTGAATAATCTTCAATTATTATTGAACACATTATGAAAATGGATCAATATAACTCAATTATTATGGTTATTTAAGCCATGGTTAATGTCATATATGAATTGATCAATGCTCGATTCTCATTCGCCAATTTTTCATAATCATTGCAATTATGATAGTAAAATAATCAATAATTATTAGATCATCATTCGAGATGATTCATTTTTTAAGATATTTTCAAGACATTTGATTCTTTTTTCAACTTGAGTTAATCATCAATTGATGATTGTTCAATTATTGTTATAACATTATTTGAGCATGAATCGATCTTTGTTCAATCATGATCTGAGAATATTTTTAAGATGGTTCAATCATGTTTCAAGTATAGTTCAATATTATTTGATCATATTTTAGCTCATCGCCTCTTCTAGAATTGAGTAATTTATGTTGTCTTATTACATATTTTAATTTATGATATAATTAGACACATTATTACAATGGTTGTATTTAGATTAGGTTAGTGGTGTAATGCAAAATTAATTAAGTTGTTTAAGGTTAATTATTTCATTGATAATGCTTAAAATCCATTTGATCAATATTTAAAACTCCTCAAATACAATTTTTTTGTGACGATTCATCAATGATTATTGATAGTTAACAATATCAAGAATAAAGTGGAAAAAGGATGGGAAAAAATAATAAGTTGCTTAATAGCTATTTGAATGAGAATAAAAACTTTAAGAAAAATGTATTTAGGGGTTTGTTTTGTTTATTTTTAGAGTAAAGTAATATACAAGAAAATGAGGTTGTATAATTGTCACCGTTGTTGTTCTAAGTTGTGACTTGTTAGTAAGTGAGGTTGTGTCACATTCAATCTTTGTGGTTTAAAATGATTTTGTTAAGTTACGTAGTGGATACTTGATGTATCGATGAATGAGCTATGATTTAGCACTTATTATATGGATATATGATAAATGAGAGTATAACATTTATGATATAAAATGTTAATATTCTTTTGTAGTTTCTATATCATATATGAATCCAATCATTTTGCGTAATGTAGCATTTCATTTCCCCTCGTTGTATTTCTCCTTAATTAAATTATTTGCATTTATCGCGCGAAAAGATTATTATTGTTATTATTAGTACTTAGTGATGAGTTCGCCTATCATATAGTTCTTTATTATGGCGGTGAACTGAGAGTAAACGATAATTTCATTCCAACATATATTGGTGGGAAACATCGTCCAGTCCAAATCCCACGTCGGATTAGATTCGAGGAATTATAAAAACGAATCATGAGATCATTGAAGATAGATCCAACAAAGTTCTTTGTGAATATGGTGGGTCGTTTTCCTATTGGTGCTGGATTTATTGCAACTCCCATTGATGATGAAGAAGTCAGTGAAGCTATACTTACCGCATACGCAACCTATTGGATTTATGTCGAAGTTATGGAACTCGTAGAGATAGGGAGGTTAACAATATAGGAATGTGAGAGAGCTCAACGAGACCGAAAGTACATCGCACTTCTCGCCTAAGTACTCAGGAATGTTATGGGTCTGAAGCAAGAGAACATGATTTCTTTGTTGGGACAAGTTCTCATTGGGTGACTTAGAAGATAATGACATGAATGTACTACCCAATCAAGATGTTGGATATGAAACTATGCCTAGTGGAGCAAAGATGATGATGATGAGGAGGATGATAACCACGTAGAATGCTAACTTATCGGCTACAAAATCATCCCTTAGTGTTAGGGACTTGATTGATTACCAATTAGAATAAGTCATACTAAGAGCACCATACGGAATAATGATTATTTGCATAAAACAAAATGGAGAATGGGATGAGGATCTTACATTCGATGGCCCATCAAATCATTCATTCTTTGAGGAGGATAACTGCAATCCAGATGAATTATTTGAAGATATGTGTTTTCAATTCAAGAAGCGCTACAATTTACTATTCGTTGGTCTATCATGAACAATGAGTATGTCATTTGTGCTTCAAATCAATTAAAATTCACAGCATGGTGCACACATCATTCTGACCCAGGTAGACCATGTTTGTGGAGCTTACATGCAAGATCAATTAAGAGGTTGGGCGGGGGCGTATAGTTCATTAGGCTCACCTCAAAGTCGTATTCGCTTGCTTAATGGACACGCAATGCACGCCACGCTTCATCGCTTATTTCATCCAACCCGCAATCGACGCCAACTAGATTTGAAGCCCGTGGAAATTGTAGTCGAAGTCAAGTTCAATATAAGAGTGTCCTACATGAAGGGGATGCACGCCGAAAGGTTAAGGTTATTTTTGAAGTTGGGAGGAATCTTATAGAACATTGGGGAAAATTCATGTCCGTGCTTGCATCTATGCTGCGTGATATATCGGATACACTCAACAATCAACGATTCCAATGGTTGTTTTGGTCATTTGAGCCTTCAATAAGAGGTTGGCGATATCGCCGCCTATGCCTTGATGGGACTTTTCTCCGGTGGTACAGGAACACCGCATCGCATTGGGATCGACGAAATAATGGCTTCCCACTAGCCTTCAGTGGAATCGAGTGCATCGAGTCATGGGTTTGGTTTTGCACACATTACAAGACTTGATCCCATCAATTTCTACAGGTGATCTCGCCATCTCGATAGACATGCGTCTAGTCTGTGGGTTGCAGAGATCTTTCCACATCGCTGCTTTTTGCCATTTAAGGAGAACTTCAAACGCCATTAGACAAAGATAGTGATGTCAACTTCATGTCGATGATGTGCGAAAAACACGATGACATTTGAATTTTGCGTATATGGCGACATCAAGAATATCAAGCGAGGTATGACTTGTTTCAAGGGACGCTCAACAATGGTCTCTTACTCATGAGATGATGCATGTATACAATGACTACAATGCACGAAAGTTTCAATGGTGTGAAAGAGCATGTTTTATCGATTCAAGCTTGATTACAGAAGATACTACAACATAGTATCCTTTTCATGAAACATCTTGAATCGCCTACAACTCGAAAGACAATAGAAACCTTGTTCTTCCACACAAGGTAAAGGTGCTAATGAACGAGGTAAGAAGATTTCAAACCGCAATAAGCATGTCCAGTACCTGTTTGATGTCACTAAATAGGACCTTCAAGGTTGAATTAGAAAACGAAGTGAGTGTAGTACATGTAGAACCGCAAGCTTACCATCACCATGTCACGCTTTTCAAGTCAACATACATAAAACCATTATGTAAGATACTATAGTTTGCAAAACTATATCAACACCTACCGTGAATTCCACGTAATGCCCGACGGAAGAGTGGGGTGAACACATCAATGGTGGCACATGCCCAGATTATAATCCACCAAATGTCAGACGGGTCGGCCAAGGACAAACATATTTAAAAATGCTATGGACGAGAACACTACAAGAAGTTCTAGGGTTTGTAGTGTGTAAGACTATTGACACAACAGTCGACGCCCTCAAATACATCGCCAGACAGGATACATCATTGTTGATTGTAATTATCATACAAGAATTGTGTTGTTCCATTTGGATTAGTACTCATGTAGTATCATTGTCTATGTGTCTTCAACGCCATTAGTATGTGTTTGTTACACTAGCTCTTGAGTGTAATTGAATTGTGTGTTCTGTTATTTACACTACCTGAGTGTAATTGAATTGTTTGTATCGTGTTTTGTATTCTCCTGATTGAATTGAATTAATGTTGTTTGTTTCACTATTGTTACATTTGTATTGTTACACTTGTTACATTTATTTACACTATAGTTGTTACACTTGCGCGCTTGTTACACTTGTTACTTTTGTTACACACAGTTGCTACAATTGTTAAATGTTACGCTTCTTCATAGCTTGTCTTATTAATGTTTAACTAATTGCACATTGTTATTTGCCTCAATTGTAACAGGAAAGATGTCCAACAATGATGCTTCGCCCCCCATAGGAGAGAGGCGAAGCGATGAGACAGTTGACTACGCCCACCACCACCAAGTGCACCTAAGCAAGCTACGCTATGCAGGCAATGAGCATCTGATTTAAAGTTTCTTAAAATTTTTAAAATGTTTACATATACATTTGTTATCCGACGCAACCCTACATATGAATGATCGCGGTTTCAGATTGAGGTTGCACACCGATGTTTATAGAATGGCCCGTTAACCGTCCCGCATTTATGGATGCTTTAAAGCTTCGCTAGATAAGGTCTCTGATATGGTCGATCACCACTTATCACAGCTTCGTGGGAGCGCAGATGAATACCTTCCACTGCCGTGAGATGAGATTACATTACGGATGATGTTGCGATTCTTGGTATTCGATGACCAATTGGCCGCAGGTGCCATGGCGATTGGCTAAGGAGTTGCTTGGAGTGCATCCGCACTCCGCATTGTATACCATGATCCGGCCCATCCACATATCACATCGAGTTCAATGAAGTTCATGCACATTTTGCTTTACCTTATGATGATCGGGACATACTACCGCGATTCATATTTAGATCTACCGAGCTACGCTCATGCCGTCGAGCATATATACCTTTTCCATTGATCTTTTCTTTTGCCGATACTTCGTGTTTGAGGTTCATCCGCAAAGATTCCGCCATTACTTCGTGATATTGACACGTTCATGAGTCATTATCGGGTACCGTTCGCCTCATCTATACAGGGAATTACATAAAGCAATAAAACCAACGCGCACCAACATGACTGGTTGTGTTCAGATATGGGCTGGGAGCACATTCATGTGGAAGACCTACACGTGTTCCATATCCTACGTATATTATGACTTAGCATAGGATTCATGGAATGAAGGTTATGTTCGGAAATGCCAAAGATCCAATATCGAGCTTATAGGATGAGTTGACCGCAAAGTCGAAGATTTGATTTGATGTAATGTTTATCGGCTTACTCATTATTGGCTATTTATTAAAATAATAACTTATGTATATAAAGTCATCAATACATCGATCCGCCCATGCGCGGATATATGTTTACAGGAAAGAATATGGCTAGCTGAGTACCGATCATATGTTGGAAGAGGGTGAGTACCCGCCTCGCGGTGCTCGCACAGCTACATGTCTCCTACCATTGATGTTGCCCCACAGATCCATCGCTGATGGCCGAGAAAAGTCGATGTTGATTGGGTCCATTACCACAACTCTTACATTGCCGTGGAGTGAAGATGTGAGTGTCGTGGATTCATCACGCATGATCGTGAGCCCGATCAACCGATACATGAGATGGTATCGCTCATGGGCTTCACTATACATGTTGAAGGCCGACACTTCCTCCCACATACCCCCGAAGCCCCAATGCTTGATGGTTAGTAAATGCATAAATTTTTTTTTCTTTGTAACATACGATACATCTATATGTATGACCCATTCAATAATCGAGGACATATTCACGTTATTTTGGCGAGGCGATACGGAATATCGACATCTTTCGATGAATACGAGGAATTGTTGGTGGCACTGAGGCGAGATATGCATATCTCGCATTAATCGACAGTGGATACTATTCCGTGCACTTCGATCAACAAATGTTCCATCGATGGATGTGGGCCATCCTCGCCCGGGTGGGATACCCATACATTTACAACCACCCAAGATTCATATATCGAAGCAATGTGGTCTCAAATGCACCCATGGAACGCATAGCCCCAGCCGCATATGGTCCACCGTCATTTCATATGACACCGCCATATGGAGTTTACCACTGCAGCTTTCACGCAAGCTTCGAGATATACCTCATGTTACTGAGTTAGGATCGCAACACCCCGTGAGATGGAAGAGGAGGGACCAATCATCATCAACGCGGCCGACCCACCATCCCAAGACACTCGCCATGCGATTCCACCACGCAGTATCGAATGACGATGATGTATTATATTTTTTGTACGCTTGATTTGATGGCATGTATTTACGCTTTATATATTTTTATGTTTACTCATTCACCTACTTCATCATTGTGTAATCCTGATGTTTATTGTTTTATTTAATTTGGTTAATTCAATGGAGAGAGGGAAGATTTAATGTGAATTACATATAGTTCAAATCTAATTTAAAAACTATTTGTCATATATGTATTTATTATGGTAAAGAGTCAAATGAAAATACATCTAGAGTCAAAATTCACATTACAAGTTTTAATGTGTTTTGGAAAAGTAAATGTTACAAGTGTAAAATAACATCTTCAAATATAAGAAAAGAGCTGATTATTTTTTAAGAATAAGTAAACCCATTAAAGCTCAATTTATATATAATATATATTTGATATTACCAAATTATATGTATTCAACAATCCTCAGTATTATGACAAAAACTCAGTAATAACTTTCAATTTTCGAACTTCAAAATTTATACATACGCAAAACCGGCTCGGGCAAGATTCAAACGTCAACATGAAAGTTGTAGAATTTTTTATTACCTTCCAACAATATCAACCACGCAGAACTGACACCACGAGCGATATGGCCAAAAAACAAGAGTTAACTGATTTTTTTAAAAAATCATTTATGCAAAATACCCGTCAGTAAGTCACCGCTGACTGACGCTATTTTTAAATTTTTTTAAGCGGATTAATTAGCTAATTATATTATTAATTAGGGCTAATTTAAAAATTAAGCCCCATCCGTTGTGGTGAATAGTAATGGAGACGTTGCCATCTGTTTTGATAATTATCCAGCCTTTTCTTCTCCTAAAAGATATAAAGAAAAAATATATATTATAATAATTTTGAGTTAATTATAATAATATATATTTTAAATTTGTAAGTAACATCATGTAAGTAAACAAAAAAGATTGACAATTGTGTGATTAAAATAATATGCTAAGGATAATCGATCTTTAACTACTGTTTTATGGAGTTTTGATTGAGATATTTAGTTATATTGATAATAAACATATTTCTTCAGTGAAAAAAAAGTGTGATATAATATAAATAAATAAAACCAAAAATACTTTTTTCAGTCATAATTTAAAAAAAAAATTATACCGTTCAAATATAATGTTTCGTCATATATCTGAAAAAAAGTGTGTAATTGTAGTTAAAGTTTATTATAGAAAAATTATATATACATAATCGTTAGCCATTGGATGCTCACAAATACGTTTGATCATAATGTAGAGTAATGATTGGAAAATGTTTCCTAGATGCTGAAATAAATGCATAGTATATATATATATATATATATATATATATATATATATATATATATATATATATATATATATATATATATATATATATATATATATATATATATTATCATGCTGTTAGAAATTTTATTCCTGCAGATGCAGATCTTCGTCAGATTCAAAAAATTATCCAACACAGATATGAACACGCGGGTTATACGTAAAACCCGCTGGAAAAAACCACGGGCCTTGCCCAGCCTCAGAACTTTACTATGTGTTCAAAGATACGCCTCGCTTCTCGTTAGAGAAGAACGGAAACAATATTCCGAGTGTAGAAAAATACGGTCAACTCCAACCCAAGGAGAAGTTTCCCAAAAGCTGCAGAACTGATCTTCCTGAGCAACCTCGATCTTCGTGGAGAAAGGAGCAACCTGGTCTTTCTAGTCCCAAGGATCTCCTAAGCGAGCTGATCTTCGCACCGGTGGCAGGTGGTGATAGATCGCGGCCAAGGTCGATCGAGGTTTCTCGAGCTTCTCAAATCGATTCCCCCCCTAAGGTGAGAATGAAGCTCTATTTATAGATTTTGGGAGTGGCGTGCCTTGTAAATTGTGGAAAACTCCAACCACTCCGGACGCTCCAAGGCGATCCCCGATCGACGGTGTATTTTGATGATCCGGGTGCCTTAATGATGTCTAATTGGGTGATCTTGATTCTGGATTCGCCTTGACGAGCCGCCGACCGACTATAAATATGTCGCTTTGGTGACCATTTGGATGATCCATTCCATGTTCAGATAGCCGACCGATCGATTCCATCGAATTGCTGATGTTGCTATGTTCGCCTCATCGAGACTCGCTTGATCGTAAGTTGTCAAAATCGATAGATCAAGCATTTCAAAATGCCTTGAGATTCGTTGATCGATTAATTTTTCGAGGACGATGTTCCCCTATTTTTGGGTGACATTATCTCGCCATCCAAAAATATATGTCAAATAAAAATAGCAAATTCTTCAATGAAATTTGAGAGTCCATCAACCGCGATTTTGAGAGAACATCTTCATAGAGCACAAGATTATAACCCGAAGTCATATCGCGAAATGCGTAGTACGCGCTGCGCGAGATTCAGATCGATCCGCGAGTCATGGCTCGCTGGGCGCGCTAATGGGGCGCTGGCACAAGACATAAGCGGTCACGGGCGTCATACACACCACGTGGCTGGTGGCGGTCATGGGTCGGCGGTCGCTGAACTACGGATGTCGCGATCGCCGCGAATTGGTAAGGCGGGGCTGGTCAAACGCACGGCGCTGGCGTCGAACGGTTGGCCATGGCTGCTGGCTAAGCGGCGCGGCGGTGGTTGGTCTGGCGGTTTGCTGGCTGCGCCCAGACCGGTGGGCCTGTGGATCGCATGGCGCTAAGGCTGGCCGGGCGATCGCGGGCTTATACATACAGGCTGGCTGCTACGCCATGGGCTGTGGGGGCTCCCACGGGTCTGCTGCTTTTGTTTTGAGCTGTTTTACGCTTTTGTCTCCTAGAAGGTCTATAAAACCCCGGCAAAAGGGAAAGGCACACTTTTCTCATCTCCTCTAGAGTGCATACCCCTGGTGGGAGTTTGGGCACTCTGATCTCCTCTTCTCCTCTTAGAGTGCATGCCTCCCCGGTGGGAGTTTGGGCACTCTTCTTGGATCAACCTCTCCTCTCATCTCCACCTGAGTGCAGTAACCCTCCCCTGGTGGGAGTTTGGGCACCTCCTTGAATAATTTTCATCTCGAGAGTCAAGCCAGGATGGGTGAGACTCTTTTGAAAGAGACACGCCCCCTTGAGGAGGCAGGAATCTTCTAAAATGGGAGCGATGGAGATACGCCGCGGGTTCCGATGTCGCCTGACCGTCCGTGGGGAGGCGATCACCGGAGACCTGGGTCATCAAGATGCGCATGGTGGTCCCATAGTGGTCGATGGGGACCGATGGTGGTGGTCGGCGAGGATAACCAACGACGATGGTGGTGACCGGCGGAGATTGCCGACGACGGTGACGGTGGTTGGCACCGACGGTGGTGAAGAACGGCAATGACGAGTCGGACTGTCAATCGCCGATAGTAAAGATTGCCTACGACGAACCAGAAGTGACCGGCGACCAGATACGGCGACCGCATATCGGGTCGACGGTTGCCGACCGCAATCGAGAATCGACGTGTCGATAATCGATGTGGTGACCGCAAGATTGCCGCGATGGTCGGCTAGGACCGATGATGGACGGCTGGGATGATTACGGTTGCCGATGACGGATCGACGTAGTCGTATGGGCGGATCGACGACGTGTGGCGGGGTGACCCGTCGATGGTTGGCGTCGACGGGATGGTTTGCAATGCAACCGGCGACTATCAATAATCGCGGGTGATCGGCAGCGAATGGCGTATGGCGATGACGTTATGGTGACCGGGCGATTGGTGGTCGGCGACGGACCACGACGGGATCCGGCGGCGACCGACGATATCGTATGGTGACCGGCTGGCGATGGTTAGCGACGGGATGGTCGCTGAAGAATCGGCGACGGTAGTCGACCAGCGACCGGTGATCGACGGCAATGACGGCGAGTCGGCGCGATGACCAAGGCGGAACGAGATTGATGGCGAATTTTCGTGACCGAGATGATCCGCCGGTGACCATACGATGGACGAAGCGGTCGAAGTATGCCAATGGAGATCTTTTGACATCGGTTGTTTGTCGAGCGCGACTCGATTAACTGGAAGAGGTCGAATTGACCGGGATTTTGACCTATCCGAGGTTGTTTATCGAGCTTACACGATGATGTTAACCTCGTTATGGAGAAAGTTGTGCGCCTATAGGATTGCCAACTTATCCAAGGTTGTTTATCGAGCGCTACTCGATGTTAACCTCGGAAGAGGTCGAAGTCCACTACCGACCTATCCAGGTTGTTTATCTGAGCGCTTACTCGATGATGTTAACTCGTTATGGAGAAAGTTGGCGCCTATGAGGATTGCCAACTTATCCAAGCGTTTATCGAGCTGCTACTCGACGATGTTAACTCAGATGGAAGAGGTCTAAGTCCACTGCGGACCTTTTGACCTATCCGGTATCTGAGCGCCACTCGATGATGTTAACCCGTTATGGAGAAAGTTGTGCGCCTATGAGGATTGCCAACTTATCCAAGGTTGTTTATCGAGCGCTACTCGACGATGTTAACTCAGTATGGAAGATCGTAAGTCCACTCGACCTTTTGACCTATCCGGGTTGTGTATCTGAGCGCTTACCGATGATGTTAACTGCTATGGAGAAAGTTGTAGGCCTATGAGGATTGCCAACTTATCCAAGGTTGTTTATCGAGCGCTACTCGATGTTAACCTCAGATGGAAGAGGTCGGGAAGTCCACTGGATTTTGACCTATCCGAGGTGTATCTGAGCGCTTACTCGATGATGTTAACCGTTATGGAGAAAGTTGCCTATAGAGGATTGCCAACTTATCCAAGGTTGTTTATCGAGCTGCTACTGACGATGTTAACCTCATGGAAGAGATCGAATTGAATCCGCCGAGGATTTTGACCTATCCGAGGTTGTGTATCTGAGCGCTTACTCGATGATGTTAACCTCGCTATGGAGAAAGTTGTAGCGCTATGAGGATTGCCAACTTATCCAAGGTTGTTTATCGAGCTACTCGACGATGTTAACCTCAGTATGGAAGAGATCGAATTGAATCCGCTAGGATTTTGACCTATCCGAGGTTGTGTATCTGCGCTTACTCGATGATGTTAACCGTTAGAAAATGGAAAAGTTGTAGGCGTAAGGATTGCCAACTTATCCAAGGTTGTTTATCGAAGGCTACGACGATGTTAACCTCAGATGGAAGAGGTCGTGGGAAGTCCACTAAAGACCTTTTGACCTATCCTGGGTTGATTGTAGCCAGAATAGGCATCCATGAAGCTCAGCATCTGATGTCCTGATGTCGCATCAACTAGTTGGTCGATACGAGGAAGGGGAAGCTATCTTTGGGCATGCATCAAGGCCGCAGGCGACATTCTCCGTGAACCGCCTTCGCTGACTAACACTACGCTTAGCCAACCGTGGGGTAGTAGACTTCTCGAATGAACTTGACTTCCGTAAGTTTGGTGATTTCTTGTTCTATGACCGCAATCGCTCGTGGGAAGGTTCTTTTCTTCAGATCACCGCCAGGTTGAGTCAACTTTGAGGGAGTGCGTAATGACTTCCCGTCAATGCCCGTAATATCGATGCGCCCGTGCAAAGATATCTTGATTTTACGCGAAAATCTACATTGCGATTTCGCAAAGGCGACGATCCACACCTTCACCTTCGCGATGGATCGACGAGAGATAGGAAGACAAATTACATCTTCAATGGAGAAGCCCTTTTAGAGGCATCCCTCATCTGGTAGGTGAAGTTCTCGATGTTGAGAGGTTCTTATTAAATGGCTTGCTTGATATATGCGCTTGTGCTATCATTCCACTTACCACGCCGATGTGTAGAATTTCATCTTGAGGTGAGCGAGATGTATTGCGAATATAGATGGAGGTCTCCCAAATATTGCATTATGCGGACTCGAGACTTGACTACAATAAATTGTATCAAGTGGGTTGCGTGTCGGAAATTCTCAAGAGTTACGGAAGGCGATTGTCCCTTCCACTAATGGGTCGATTATCAAATCCATGATTGGGCGGGTTGAAGCTTCTCTTTCTATACCCATCTTGGGAAAGTGGGTAAAAGAACATCAACCGAACTCCCATTGTCGATCAATATCCTTTTAATATTGAAGCATGGATCCGACCCACTTGATGACAAGGGGATCTTGATGTGGGATCGGAAGCCCTCTAGAAATCATCAAAGGTGATAGAATGGTGACAGAGACTTCTTGACTCGGCTCTTGAAAGGCGGCAATGAATATTTGAGATAACAGCGGCCCTCACGCAATTGTTTCTATCTCTCCGCCATGGCGGTTCCTCTGGTTGCCCCGGCATTTCTGGGAGCGGGTTGGTTTTGTATAAAGCGGCTGATACCCCGGCGTATTAGTCTTTTAATCTCCTCCCGGTTGGTGGCACTCTTCGGTGGTGTGCTCATTGGTGAAAGTGGCGATTTCTCTTGATTTCCAATTCCGGGCTTTAAAGGTCAGCGGCCACTTGCACCATCCTCTTCACGAATAGCCAGTAGGATGTTGTGATGTTGAGAGCGTATATTTCCTCGGTGAGTCATCGAGGTGCATTCGAGGAGGTTTTGGGGGAGGTTCTTTGCCTCTCTTCTTTTTTGAGATGTTTGAACATCATCTTTGGGAACCTTCTTCCTTGCTTGGTGGTTCAAGCATTGCCGATGAGCTTCCGTCGGAGATTTGTGCCTCTATTGGTGGACCAGTCGACATAGGAATGGGCTCTCGCATTAATGATGAATAAGTATCTGGCGGAGTCCTCAGAAACACGCCCTCAAAAGTTCGGATCTACTCGGTATTGAGCTTGAGGAGAACCTAAAGTATTCTTTGAGGACTCTCCATGATGGATTCTGGCGATAGAGACAGAAATCGATGATTCTCTTTGAGGATTTGAGCCGGACCGCGAAGACGAGGTCATTTGCGAATGTGCATGATCGTTGAAAGTGATCGATATGCATTACCAGTCGGTTGTGCCATCGTAAATAGGTCCATCTTTGGGAAGCTTGAATCTCGTCGAATGGTATTGTGAGATGATCTCTCGAGGGGGGCGAAGTTTTGGAAGAAGGCGGAGAATGGATCATTCAATTGTTTGGGAACTCTTCACACCGGTCGTCGGTTCATAAGGTGGCGTGGAGTTTCGTGAGTTTCCATTAGTGGGGTGAGTAGGCTGGTATCAGTTCGACATCTGGATGTGGTGCCAAGGGTTCTCTACTTGTTGATCCGCATTCGTCATTCTCGGGGAAGAAAATCACGGATTATCTTTGCGGAGTCTTGCTCTTCGCGTGTTGGAGCGTTTCTTGGGTCCTCTCGCGGTCGAAGAATTTCGTCGGAATCCTCCATCCTTTGAGCGATCTTCCAAAGGGGCTGGGACCCTCTCACGACGAAGTGTATGTAGAGAAGTGTTGGAGACTTGGCATCCTTGATCGAGAATGAGGGCGTTGGGCAAACCCGTTTACCAACCATATTGGAGATATAGCAATGAGCGTTTTCCCAAGCTGTCTTAGAGAATTTTATTCGGTAGATCACGAGATCTTAATGGCAAAATTATCAACACAAGCATGAACACAGGGTTATCGTGGAAAACCCGTTAAGGGAAAAACCACGGGCCTTGCCTCTGTAGAACTTTCACTGTGTTCAAAGATGGTGCTTCTCGTTAGTTGGAGAAGAAGGTGTTTCTGAGGCAATATTAGAGTGTACAATATCGGTCAACTCCAACCCGAGAAGTTTCCCAAAAGCGGCGAGCGATCTTCCTCTTGATCTTGAGGAGAAAGGGCGTAGCGGTCTTTTCTAGTCCTCAGGCGATCTCAGGGCGCTCGATCTTGAGCTTGGTGGTGGCACGGTGGTGATAGATGCGTCGGCGTCAGTCGATTGGTGGTCTCGAGCTCTCGGTCTTCAAATCGATTGTCCTCTAAGGTGAGAATGAAGCTCTATTTATAGATTTTGGGAGTGGCGAGCCTTGTAAATTGTGGAAAACTCCAACCACTCCCATCGGGCGGTCACGATCCCCACCGATCGACGGTGTATTTTGATGATCTGGGTGCCTTAATGATGTTGGAATTGGGTGATCTTGGATTCGTTGGATTCGTCTTGACGAGCCGCTCGATCTGACTATAAATATATCATTTTGGTGACCATTTGGCGGATCGGGGATCCATTTCATGCGATAGCTTTGATCCAGTCGATTGAGCTGGATCGGACTCTTGATGTTGCTATGTTAGTCTCATCGAGGCGGTCGTTTATTGTAAACTTCTTGAAATCGGCGATTAGATCGATTTGAAAATGTGAGATTAATTGTCAGATTAATTTTACGACGTGTCGTATATATATATATATATATATATATATATATATATATATATATATATATATATATATATATATATATATATATATATGTATATATATATTGCTGACGATAATCAGCATTGTCTATCCTTCTTTTCACCTCATAACTTAGTATGGGAATAATATTAAATATCTTTGATCATCGATCTCGTTACAATGCGCACAAATAAAGTTATGATAGGAATGTAAAATTTATATTATAAAAAATATTTAAAAAACTTTATAAACATAGATAATAATAAAATATAATATGTAAAAATTTATAAAGTATTATTTAAAATTTTTTATTCTTAAAATAATTTTTATAATATAAAATTTAATTTTTAATAAGAATATAAAGATAAAAACTATAACGGTGTTCCAATATTTTTGGATCCCTTCAAAGCTCATTTAATATTTCCAAACCCAAATAATAGTAATAATAATTTTGAGATTTATAAATTTATTTTAAGAATATTTAATTAGATATTTAATATAATATAAATTTATGTAAAGTTTTAACTATTTTATTAAGAACTAAAAGTGATTAATTTGAACCAATCATTTTTATATAATCATGATCAATTCATGGGTCAAACTAGCGATAAGTTTTCACCAATTTTATGTGAAATTGATTGTTAATGCTAACTGGATTGACCATATACCCAATTCTGTTTAGTTTTTAAAATAATGAAAAGGAACACAGACTATAATTTTTTCTTTAAAACATTCTAACAAAATAATGCAGATAAAAAAAAAGATTAAAACGATGCAATCATATAAATTCTTTGACTGTTTGCAAATTATGTTGTCTTTATAGTCTTCAAGCTGAATAAATAAGTCTTTTTAAGTCTAATTCTATCTTTCTTAATATAGGTCAAACTATTACATCTACTCTTTTAACTGAATCATTGGACGACTAGTATTTTATGTTACCAAACTATCTAAGGTGACTCTCTTCTTAAAGCATTCTCTATTTATAAGCTCTTAAAATTTTTTGATAGGTAATAAATTCTTAATTTAAAAAAAAAATGCTTAAAATCTATTTTCTAAAATAAACTAGCTTTTAACAGCATTCTTCTAGCTATTTCATGAGTTGTATTTGTTACCAAAGATCTATTAGGTCCCTAAAAAATAACTCTTTAGATTTAAATATTATGATATTTAAATCTAAAGCTATTATGATATTTTAGTTTATTTACAAAAAAGTGCATATGAAAAATAAGTAATCATATTATATGAAAAAAAAATGTAATTGATTTGGTAAAATAAGAAGCACATTTTAGATATTTTTTCTGCCACAAATCAATTCACTAATTTGTTCATCTCTCATTATTGTACAAAATTAAACAATATTAATATGGTGGTAAGCTAGAAGATAGGTGAAACGAATTAATATGATAAAATTGACATGTGAAGTTTTGTTTAATTTTATTTAATTAATATTTATGATATCTACAACATTAATTTTTTTTGAGTAATTTAATATTCATTAAAATTATTTTCAATGAAAGCTTGATCCAAAAGATGAATTAAATCACCCCTTAAAGTTCTATACATTTTCATATATATATATATATATATATATATATATATATATATATATATATATATATATATATATATATATATATATATATATATATATATATATATATATATATTGGGTTCATGAGATCTATAATTTCTCTTATTTATGATGATAAATCTATATTTGCTAGTAATAAGGATGGAGGTGAAGAACAACTTCACAATCGCAATTGATTATAATAATGAGACTACAACACTAAAATGAATAATTAACTATTTTATATCACTGAATTAATATAGCTAAACCGCTTCCTAAATGTTTTTATAAGAATCAATCCAAAAATGAACATACATATTTCACCCTTTTTGATACTATGAAAATAAGTACTATGAAAATGAAATACATAATAATTTAAAATTATTTCAATAATGAATAGATAAATCAAAGATTTAAATATAACATGGTAAGTTTTCTCCTTCCAGTACAAAATATTTTTCAATAAGTTGTTTTTTAAAAAAAAATATAAAAATATGCAATTTAGTGTAAATAAAATCTACATCAAATTAACCCTTTCTTAATTTGTTTCATCCTTGAGTTTAGAATTTGATTATTTGCTAAAATGATAATACTAGTATTATTCACATAACAAAATTAACCCTTTTAAACTTGATTTCATTGTCTTCTAATTCTTGGTTTAGCTAAAACACCTGTTCAACAACATGAAACAATAATCTTTGATTTTATAGAGATATATTTTAAAATTTTATTTTCTATTAGACCAAAAACAAATTAATGATAATAGAATTTGATATGTAATTAATGTACTGTTCCAATCAATACTCCATCCAACATAGTCAATATTATAGAAAGCAATTAAGTCATAATATATTGAATTCTTGGAATACCACAAACGTAGCCTAAAAGTGCCTATTAAGTTTTAATATTGTTGCATGCTAGAAAACCAGTTGCGGTAGAATAAAAATTTGCGTCTTAGCTTTGTTGCGGAATCCAGCACACACACAGATGTTTGAGAAATTAATAAGAAAACTCCAAAATTTGTACGTGGCAAAACCTCAAAAAGAGGGAAAAAATCACGGGGCCTAGCCCAGTAAAAATCTTCTACTATATATCTATTTTAGAATACAAAATTTTCCCGATAACGGGATTACAAAATTGTATACAAGAATGGCTGACAATGAGAATCCAAGAATCAGGCAACAACAACTATATAGTCATGGTTAGGTTGTAACAGTTGCTAGTGGTAATTGATGATGGTGAACAGTGGGGGTCAGTGACCGATGATGACGGTCGGTGGTGGTGATGACCGGCGGAGATGGTTGACACTGGTCGGCGGTGGCGACTAGCGACGGTAGTCAGCGGCGTTGACCGCGGCGGTGGTGGCGATAACCGGCAACGGTGGCGGCGACCAGCGGCTTCGAATGGTAGTCCCCGAGATGACCGAGCGATGGTTGGCGGCGATGACCGGCAGTGGTACGCAATGCCGGCAGCGGTGGCCGGAGTGGTCGGCGGTGATGACCGGCATGATGATAGCGAGATCAGCGATGGCGGTAGCGGTGGTGGCCAACGGCGGTGGTTGGCAACGATAGGTGGTGGCGACCATTGAGTTGAGAACGCGATTATGCTTGGAGGATTTTCAAGCTTTAGAGCACTCTCTTGCCTTTAGCAGCTCCCTCATGTGAAGAATGAGGGTTATTTATAGATTGAGAGAAGATATTTTAATACATGCAAAATCCAAACCACTCCATCGGATGGCTCATGATGATATCATCACCGATGTATTTTGTGTATTTAAATGCTCAAATGAAGTCGAGAGATCTTGTTAAATCGGCTCATCACGATGCTCGATTTGATCATTAACACTCCATATTTAAGAACTATTTAAGGATTTAACTAATATCCCAAAGTTTCCAATGATATTTTAAGTGTTTGATCTCGACTAGTTTTAACTTAGGATCAACTTGCTTTTGAGATCAAGATTCGGCGCCAAGTAGTATTTTAGTGCCCATCGTTATTTAGCCCCTATTTTATCTCAATCATCCAAAATATATATGCCAAATAATTGAAAATAGATTCTTCAAATTTGTGAGTTCATTAACCATACATTTTGAGAGAAACAGATCTTCATGGGCATAAGATTTTGATCACAAGCTGCAGTCGCGGATGCGTGGGTATGCGCAAGGTTTCGTTATGGACCCATCCCGACGCTGCGATGTCGCTCCACTAGATCAGATGCTACGCCGCCAGGCGTATGCCACGGCGTCAAGGCCACGAGCTGAGAGTCGGCGACGGCGGGCGAGGGAGCGCAGGATGGGCATGAGTGGCTGATACGGCTGTTGGTCCTGGATGGGCGCGAAGATGCGGATAATGGTACGGGCATCGAATGCACGGGCGGGCGTGTCTGACGCCACCATGGTGCTAGCGAAACACTGCCGATGAGCTTTTTTTTTCCATTTTCTCCCATTTTTTTCAGTTTTTGCATTTTATTTATTTTTTTCCCTATAGAGTCATAAAACCCCAGGGTCAAGTGAGAAGACACAATTCTATACTCTAGTGTTCCTCTACATTGGATGAGAAATCATTTATAGTTCGCTGGTAAAATTATTATTATTTTTTTTTTCAGTGAAGTTATGACCATATTCTTAAGAAAAGGTCATTCGCTTTGCTGATCAAGGCCCATAGCTCATACGACGAGGCTCTAGTTTTCCCTTGAAAGAGGTGTCAACTGTCGCCGACGTGAAGCTCAAGATCAAGGCCCATAGTTCATATGGCGGCTTCACTTTCCTCAAAGAGGCGTCAACTATCCTCATCGGACCGACCGGTTGAGGCGATCATCAGACTTCATACGAGGTTCCCGAAAGAGCGCCAACTTTCCTTGTCGACCGAGGTCGGAGGCAGGCCCGTAGTTCATACGCCGAGCTCCGCTTTTCCTCAAAAGAGGTGTCAGCCCTGTCTGATGGGGACTGGTTTGAAGACGATCAATGCCCATAGTTCATATGATGAGGCTCCAGTTTTTCCTTGAAAGAGGCGTCAACTGTCCTCATCGGACCTACTGGGTTTGGAGGCGATCAAGACCCGTAGTTCATACTGCGAGACTCCGATTTTCCGTCGAAAGAAGTGTCAACTATCCTCATCGAACCGACAGGGTTTGGAGGTGATCAAAGCCCGTAGTTCATACGGAGAGGCTCTGGTTTTCCCTCGAAATAGGCATCAACTATCATCGTCGGACCAATCGGGTTTGGAGGTGATCAATGCTTGTAGTTTATACGGTGATGCTCCAATTTTCTCTCGAAAGAGGCGTCAATTGCCATCGCCGGACTGACCGGGTTTGGAGATGATCAGAGCCTATAGTTTCTACTTCTTCTTGTAGAAAATTGAATTTCTTGAAACTCCAATGGATGGTTTAACAGTTGACAAATGCTAAGATGGTAGGAAAACGTCAATTAGGAACCATACTTCGAACAACTCAGAAAGTCTGGCAGATAATCTCAGAGTATCATTCTCCATAATGTTACTGCGATAACTTATGGTGGGGAGAATCACGAGGATTTTTGACCCATTCAGGTTGTTTGTCAAAGTGTTACTTGATGGCATTAACAGATAAAGAGGTCGAATCAACCACCAAGATTTTTGACCATTCGAGGTTGTTTGTCAAAGTGTTACTTGATTTAAATCAGTAAAGAGGTCGAATCAATCCGGGATTTTGACCTATCCGAGGTTGTTTGTAAAAATGTTACTTGATAATGTTAACATGCATGGAGAAGGTCGAATTGAATTCACTGAGGATTTTTGACTCATCTGAGATTGTTTGTCAGAGTGTTACTCGATGACGTTAACATGTAGGAATTGAATCCGGAATTTTGACCCATCCGATGTTGTTTGTCATAGTGTTACTTGATGATGTTAACCTGTATGGAAGATGTCGAATTGAATCCGTTGAGGATTTTTGACCTATCCGAGATTGTTTGTCAGAGTGTTACTCGATGACATTAACCTATATGGAAGGGGTCAAACTAAATCTGCTGAAAATTTTTGACCCATCTGAGGTTGTTTGTCAGAGTGTTACTTGATGACGTTAACCTGTATGGAAGAGGTCTGATCAAATCTCTTTGGGATTGATTATGCCCCAATTGAGATACAACGTGAGTTGCGTATTTCTCAAGTGGGAGGATTAAATGAAGGAGATTGTTCATCAAAGTCTTCACTTGACATTAACCCTGGGAGTAGTGTGAAGTTTCACCAATTCGGGTCAGAGTCGCGACTTTAACCCGTGTGAAATAGGTCTGATGTTTTGACCTATCCAAGATTATTTGTTAGAGTCTTCGCTCAATGACATTAACCTGTGTAGAGTAGGTCTGAAGTTTTGACCTATCCAAGATTATTTGTCAGACTCTTTGCTCGATGACATTAACCTGTGTGGAAGGGGTCAAATCAAAATATTTGTTTGAGCTTGCGGCCAAAATTGCTCCTTGACTTTTGTCTTTTTCATTAGTATTACTGACTTGCTTCTCGAACTGATAATCAATTAGATATCCATAATATTGATTTGGATAATCTTTTAAGAGTTGCCCCAGTCCAAGAAAAGTCAAGGATCAAAGTTTGATGAATCTTCATTCTTCGATGTGTTCCTCGAGAGATTTTCTTTACTATAGGTGGTGCTATTCTCAACATAAAGTCGATTGTCAACCATTGTGAAGATGTAATGAAATGATCATACGACGCCAACTATGCGTTAGAAAATCGATGGTAGAATAAAAATTTGTACCTTAGCTTTGTTGCGGAATCCAGCACACACACAGATGTTTGAGGAATTAATAAGAAAACTCTAGAATTTTTACGTGAAAAAATCTCGAAAAGAGGAAAAAAATCACGGGGCTTAGCCTAGTAAAAATCTTCAACTATGTATCTATTTTAAAGTACAAATTTTTCCCGATAACGGATTACGATCAGATAAGAAGGTCAATAGAATCAAAAGAATGCAATACATCTATATAAGGTAGTGTAAGTTTGGGTTAGTGGTAATTGATGATGGTGAACAATGGGAACGAATCGACGGCGGATCTGCCGACGGACCGATGATGGTGATCGGATAATGACCGGCGCGGGACGACGAATAATCGGTGAATAGTCGGCGATGACCGGATGATGGCGACGGCGATGACCCGAATGACCGATGGTGATTGACGGCAATGCCCGGACGGGCAAACGGAGGTGGTCGAATCGAGTGGTGGCACGATTATGCAGGATTTGAGCTCTCTCTTTTTTCCCCATGTAAAGAATGAGGGGTTATTTATAGATTAGAGAGAAGACATTTCTGTGAACACATGCAAAATCCAAACCACTCCATCGGATGGCTCATGATGATTCCCTTGATCATCTGATGTATTTTGTGTATTTAAATGCTTAAATGAAGTCAAAATCAAGAGACCTTGGGCTTGTTAAATCCGGCTCGTCAAGACGCTCGATTTCATCATAACACTCTATATTTAAGAACTATTTATGGATTTAACTGATATCCCAAAGTTTCTAATGATATTTTAAGTGCTTGATCTCGACTAGTTTCAACTTAAGATCAGCTTGCTTTTGACATCAAGATTCGAGTAATATTTTAGTGATATCAATATATATATATATATATATATATATATATATATATATATATATATATATATATATATATATATATATATATATATATATATATATATATATATATATATATATATATATATAAGCCAAAGTTTATAAATGAAAAAAAAAACAAAAAAAAAAAAAAACCGAGAAGTATCCCATAAACCTTCAAAAGAGGAAGAAATGTGCAGTTCAGTACAATGGAGACGTTAGTCCTAAAGAAAGAAATCAAATAGCAAAAAGGAGAACAAAATATTACAATTAGAAAAATTCACTTAAATGAAATCACTGATCATAATCAGTTTTTCACTACTCTCAAAAAATATAGCTGAAGCTCGTGTGAAGTGAGGGGACTTTGCATAATATTTTCTTTCTTCCACAATGATTTAGCACAAATTTGAAATATTTATAATTATCCATTGATAAATCATCTTCTAATTTGATATTATTAGATTTAAAATGTGAAAATGGTTTGCAGAAGGATAGATAAGAGTAAGAATAAGCTCCAATAAAAAATTTTTTCTATACAAGAGTAGGATCGTTCAAGTTGTAACTGATTCCGCCACGAGTATTACTAACACATGATCCTTGCATAAATCTGAATTTATTGCAGTTGAACTAACAGCCTTATCTGAGCTGGAGAAGCCGTATGAAAAAGGAGAAGATAAGAACGTCATCACCAAGAGGTGTTGGAGCCATGAAAAACTAGGGAAACAATTTAGCTCCAATGTCAGACAAGCTTATGAGATTAGGGCTCAGCTCCAATGGCTTTTTCAAGAAGTATGCAAACAATTTAGCTTAGTGGTTGAGATCATAGGCTCTCAACTAAAAGATCTTAAATTCAAAGCTTGTATATTTATTGTGTGTGAAATTTTCATTAAATTGGCTCAAATATCTTAATAATAATAATAATAATAATAATAATAATAATAATAATAAAAGAATTATGATTTAGTATAGTTAAATATGATTCCTTAGAGTTTGTTGAAAAAATATATATATAAAATCTAAATATAATTATATGCCTACTTACAACAATACATAACATTAAACCTAATATACACATACATAATTTATTATCTATAGTTTTGCGAAATTCATCTTAAATTAAATATGATGACTTGGTTGATGGGGGACATTCTGGTTTCAAAAATTTTCACATAAAATCTTTTAAGCAATTCTTATATACTTTATTTGATTGATGATGGTGATTTTGCATTTTTGTTGTTGTTGTGGGGGGTGGAGCGGTTTGCTGCACTTAGAGTCCTAAAAAATAAAGTTGAGTTATCTTATAAATTTAATATTCTAAATAATAAAAAAAAATTATGGAGTAAATGTTCTTTTGAGCTTTCAAAAGTTAAAAAAGAAACATCTAGAAAATTCTAAATAGTGGTGATGTAATCTTCAAAAATTTTTTTTAATAAAGTGGCAATTTTTAGTTTCTTGAATTAAATCTTATTAATTAAAAAATTTAAATTGTACTTTCAATTTCAATTAAATGAGATTAAATTCTTTAAAGTAAATATAAATAAAGAGCAACCTAATGACCTTTATTCTTATAATAGTGAAAGAGATTGCTCATAACATATGCGTAAAAAAATTCACCATTGAGTGGTCTATATATTTCTAAAGGGTTTACCAATTCTAATAATACTTTGATATTTTGATCAAGAGACTAATTCCCAAATATCCTTTAATTTATTATTATTGACCTCATTTTAGGATATCCACATATTGCCTCAATTTTGTTTATATTGGACCATTCCCTTAGCATAAATCCTAGTTCCAATAACCTCAATTCCATCAACCAGCTCTTCATCACTCCTTAGATCTCTTTGGGTTCTATTATCACATAATAAATTTTTGCTAGACTTCTAAAATTTTGATTTACACTAATGGATACTAATAATGATTAGATAGTTATTTGTTATTCTTGATTACACATTAAGCCCTATTAAACCAGTTACTTTTTGTTAACTTGATGTGCCTTTTGTATCCTAACTGGACTCCCATATTTAGATTAACCCCAATATATCCTAATAAAGCATAAGGTAGTGGTTTACATTAAAGATCTTTTAGAGCTTATTGAGTCAATTATATGAGTGTTGGCTTAACGCCAATATCCTATGTGGACTTTAAACTTTACATTAGCTCTAGGGGACCTTAATCTTATGAAAACGTAACATGTTTATGGATCCTTTACACACCTTTTAGAATTATTTCAATTTAAAATTATTCTCATTTGTAAGTAGATTTTCGGTAGAATATGAGCCTCTAGATTGATCCATTTTTCCATGTAGACTCAAGGTGGCTCCCTAAAATTTAGAGTAACTCTTAGTACACTTACTAGAGCATAAGCTACTAGTGTTGTATCCTTTAGTCATATTCATTCATTAATGTCCCTTGAATCCTCATGACTTCTTAAATATTCTATTAACTTAATAATAAGTGCCTATCCTCATAGACCTCTTAGAACCATAGCCTTTTAAAGACCTTAGATCTTGGATTTGTACCTTTTATGTTATCATAAAAGCTTAAATAAACTCATAAAATAATTATTTAGTAATTGGAAACACATGACCCTAATCCTAATCCAATTACATGAAATGGATCCATTTGACCTAATTATATCTTACGCTGATTAAAGTTATGTATAAATCTTCATTCTTGAAATTAATCTCATCATAGTCACTACATTACTTTATAAGACTTACGGGACACTTTATGTTCTAAATTAGATAATTAGCCTAAGCTTAGCCTCTTTCAATCTATTGAACCAAAGGTGCTTAAACAATTAAATGTATTGAATTAATCATAAAAGGCCTTTGAAATAATTTACATAGACTCACAACTAGTCCTTATATTGTTATATACTCCTTAAACATCACTAACTCCTTATAATTATATTTGAGTTGTCCTAACTACATCTATTCCATGGACCCAAAATATTTGGTGTTTCTTCACATAATCTAATAATGATTATTTATTTTTGAATTCCATTTGATCATGGAAATCTTAGCTTGGTTCATTGGCCATCCAAATCAACCATAGTAAAGGCTAAATTTATAGTTTTCTTCAACAACTAATCGAAGTCTTTTATTGTTCTTATATAATATTCCACACCACTTAAAAACCTCGAATTAGCATTTACATAATTGCTAACTCCACTGGAATAACAAAACTAAATCGATAAAATTATTAGCCTAAAGTTAAAACAATAGTTTAAAGGCTCTTAAACCATACATAGCCACTTAAAACAAAGTTTGAGCTAGCTTAATATTACCCAATCCATGTGTTTGATATATTTGATATTAATTCACATAAACTAGTAATAATTGCATCTCTTTTGGCCTACTATTAGATTCTTAACAATTCTAACTTTGCTTTTTATCTAAATCAATCTTTTAAGTGGCTAACACTATTTTAGCTATGATTCTTGTCCATTTATCTTTTTTTTTTCTTCATCATATGGAATGCCTTTATGACCTATCAATCTCTAATTAGCTTCCCCATGCCCACTACCTCTACTAGAATAGTGGACTTAACTTGAGATCTAAGAACCATAAAATTCTTTTATAAAGACCCTTAATAGAGCTCTTCGTATTTAACCCTTGCTTCTATGAGGTTCATTGATAGAAGATGTGTGCATTTAAGCTATTTATTATTTTTACAAGACATCTATACAACATCCTCGCCATCTCTAGTTACCTTGTAATGATGTTTTGGTTTGGAGGGTAGTCAAAAGGAGTCAATGTGCTTACTACTCAGAACACCTTTGTTCGCATCAAACATGAGTTTCATGCACTTAACATTTTAATAATACACATCCTTAGTTAGGTGAGATCTCCTAATTGGTTCTAGGGATGTATACACCATGACATACTTTCTAATTACACCTCTAGATTCATCTCAATCTATTGATAATTATTTTAAGTTATTTATCTATTAGAGTTAGCCTTAAGGTAACTTGAGATAAAATCCCTAAATCTTAGATGATTATTATCCATTACTGGAGGTGGAAGAGAAAATAATAGTTGTCATTATATTAACATTGATCTAATGGTGAATTGCATATCATCCACCCTTATCGTTCTCCTTAGTAGGGTCCTCCATGATAACTAGGTCATAATCATATGGAGTTATATGTAAGTTCATGATTATTTAGGTAATCATTGCAATTTATTTTCATCCCTTAGCCATGCCCATATGAAATATTGATTTGGATAATTAATTTTATGAAATGCTATAGAGCTTAAGTAAATCAAATTAATTAAAAAAATTCTTAAAATTTATAAAAGGAGTTTAAATTTTATTTTTTTAGTTATATAGTTTAATCCTAATATTAGAAAACTAAAAAAATATTTATATTCATGTTTTGGAATCTTACAAAATCAACTTTAGATATTGAAAATACTAAAAAAATATCATAAAATTCTTATGGAAACTATAAAGAAATCAATATACCTAGAAATAAGGTTAGTCTTAAATATTAACCATCATATGAATTTATATTTTTCATCACCTAACTTAACTTAAAAAAATCCTTATAATTATTAAATCATTAAAAGTAAAAAAATTTAAATATTTAAATAAATTAAAATTTTAAAATAAAATTTATTAACATTTTAAAATTAAAATAAAATGTAAAATCATTTAAAGTCAAACTAAAATGCCTTTTAAATCATTGATCTATATTTCAACAAATTAAATCAATAAATCTTGAAATTCATTAAAACATAAAATCATCTTTAAAATTCATCAAATAATTTAAAAATCACCAAATCATAAATTCACTTTAAAACTTTATAAATCCTTAAACCACTTAAATTAATTAAATCATGCATTATAAGTTATTTAGACTTTAAATAGTTAAATTTTGAATCATCAACCTTAAATCATCTATATTATATAAGCATCATCAAAACCTTAAATTAACTATTTAATCATCCTAGTTATATATTGTCAAATTATTAAATAAAATCAACTCAATAAAGAAAATTAAACCAAATTACTCTAAACCTTAAATAGTTTAAAATTAATCATATAATACCTCAAGATTAAATAAAGTAAAATCGACTTAAACTTTATATCACTTACTTGAATCTACAAAATTTAAATTATTTTTAGTTGGTACACTAATAAGTTGATTTACACACAATAGACAATTAGTCAGGTAGAACCCCATGTTTTGTTTTAGGTCATTTAGATGCTTTACTAAACAAAGTACACAATTTGGTGATGTGATAGACAACTCTTATACATATTTTGACTTGTTATGTTTACTTTCAAGATATTATAGCCACGATGATGAATTGTATTACTTGTATTGGCTACTTGCTTTATTAGCATATTATACTATGAATGTTTTTTTTTTCTTGTGCTAAATATTATGTACACTGATACTAATGTTGCATGTCATTAAAGGCATTAAATTTTGTACATAACTTTTAATTTGTGTGAATCAAGTTATATTCATTTTTAAATTAAGAATGCATTGTTAATAAGTACACCAACATGTATCACAATAAGGAATTATACATACTTTGAATGGAAATGAAGGTATTCATTTTATATTCTTTTCATCTTTACTGTATATTCTTGGGAAATCTAAAATACATTAAATTTGCAAGCCTAACTAATTGATTTTAATTTTTGATTCTAATTATACTTAAGCAAACCATCATTTAAGAATTTCGTTTATTTTTAAATTTCACATATCAGTAATTTCTCTTTCATCATGATCATGAATCATGTTGGTGTCAAAATTAGCTAAAATATATCTACCAATCCCTAAAAATGAAGATACAATTCTATCTTTATTCTAATATCATTCAAATCTTGGTGAACTTGTAGTTACCTTTTGATTTTTTTTAAATATAATTAAGTTTTAATAAATAAATACCTTTTTATATGCATAAAATCCAAATTATGTGATAATATGTTATGCTCCTAGCATGATAAATAAAAATATTTTCCTTCTCTATCTTATACAATCACTCAATTTTTTTCATTATTATAGTGTTCCACTCTATTATCTATTAAGGAAGACATTTATTTGAACTAACCATTCTAAGAACCTATTGGTGGGACATTCAACTTCAACTCTCTTAAAGTGATTATTTAAATCAATAACATTCCAATTTAAATGGCTCCTTCTACATCCATTCATTATAGAAGGTTTAATCCAAGAAGAATGCCATAAATCTAAGATTTATCATTTTATATGAAAGGTTATGTGTTGTAAAATATTTATAATTTCATGGAATATAAATTTCAAATTTTGAATGTTAGAATTTCAAAAAGAAGAAGAAGAAGAAGAAGAAGAAGAAGAAGAAGAAGAAGAAGAAGAAGAAGAAGAAGAAGAAGAAGAAGTAGGACATGATGATATTTCAATAGAAGTTTAGGAATGCTTAGAAGTTCAATGAATTTCTTGACTTGCTAATCTTTTTAATATTATTGTAAAGACTAACAAGATGTCAAATGAGTGGAGGAAAAAAATGTGTTGGTTTCATTTCTTAAGAATAAATGTGTTGCACAAGAGCATGTAAATTATAGAAGAACTAAGTCAACATGTTATACATTAAAATTATGGGAGGGATTATTTGAGCATAAGTTACGATGTGATTCAATATTTTTCAAAATCAATTTGCTTTCATATCGAGTAAGTCTATTATGGATGATATATATTTGTTGAGAGGTTTGATGGCATAATAGAGAGAATAAGAAGGATATACATATGATATTTGTTGATTTAGGGAAAAAAAAACATATGTTAAAGTCCCAAGAGAAGCGCTTTGGAGAGCTCTAAAAAAAGAAAAGAGTTAATATTATTTATATTTAAGATAGAAGGATATGCATACTTGAGTTGTTATTTTTGTTCAAACACAAGGAGGATTGACCCCATATTTTTCTATTTCAACTAGAATACATTAATGATCGACTTTAAGGTCATATCTTTTAGCTTTGGTTATGGATGTTCTTACTAGATATAGAAGAAGATGACTCTTGTTGTACATTTTTTACTGATGATATTCTTCTTGTTAATAAGACTAGAGAGAGTTCAAGAGAAACTTGAATTATGGAGGTCCACCTTAGAGTTTAAAGGTTTTCATTTGAGTAATTGTAAAATCAAATATATGGAGTGTAATTTTAGTTGTAGAAAAGATCTAGTGGTGGGGTTGTGACATTTGGTGATCAAGTCATTAAAAGAGTTAACATTTTTGATATCTTGGGTCTATCATTCAAAGTGATGGTGAAATGAATAGGGATGTTAGTATAATTCAATGGTTGAAGTGGATGAATGCATTAAAAGTACTACTTATTAAAAAAATTCTATAAGATGGTGCACAATTCTTAATGATACAAAATATTGACAAGTAAAAGAGAAGCATAAAATTAAGTTAAGTGTTGTAGAGATGAGGATGCTCAACTAAAAGAATGCCTTTACACATTGAGACAAAATGCAAAATGAATACATATGTGAAAATTTTTGAAGTAGCTCTAGTGATAGATAAGATTACCAAGAGTAGCCCTAGATAGTTTGGTCACATGAAGTGTCGATCATCTGATGACTCAGTTAGAGAGTAGATGTATTTTATTTGACCTAGGTTAAAAAAGGTAGATGAAGACCTGAAAAGATTTGGTTTTAAAGTCTAAGAAATGATTTTATTTTATTAGAATTAAATGAGAATTTTACACTTTATAAGATATAATGGAGAAGAATGATTTATGTAGCTGACCCCATGCAGTGGAATAAAGGCTTATTATTATTATTATTTTTGTTGTTGAATGTTTAAATTTTTTAAATTCAAATTTTTTAGTTAAAATTTGATTTCTAAAATATATGAGGGAAAAACTAAGTAAAGAACCATAAAAAATAATTATAATTATCAATTAATTATTTTTCATTTTAGTATGGCCAACCAACACTCATTTGGAGGGTGGTTATGGTTGGTTATATATGTACACACTCTTTATTATTGTCCATACTTTTTGCTAGGTCACCCCTCTTTCCTCTAGTATACCTTTTTTGAGTTCTCTCATTGAAAAACATATATATTTGATTAAGCTGAATTTTTTATATTAAGCATAATTAAAATTTTAATTAGATAAATAAGCACAAAAAATAAAAAATTTAAAATATATCGCTGCTGAGCGGGTTTGGCCGACGTAGCATCCATGTCGGCCACCCGTTCAACGCGACTAGCGACCTAATTTTTTTTTTAAAAAAAAATTAGCGTAGTCTCAGTATTTTGCATGTATCAGACTCATCCGGTATCAGAATCGAGTGAGCTTGGTATCATTGGAAACATAACAAAATTCCCCACAACTTTTATGTTGAAAAAAAAATATGAGATTCCAGCCTGATAAGCCGCAGTTTTTGTAAAAACTCACAAAAATTGCAGTGCAGAGTTGAAAATTTTGGCACAAATTGCAGCATACCGGGCTAGAATCGCCAATTTTTATAAGCATAAAAGTGGTGGGGAATTTCATTATATTTCTAACAATACCAAGTTCACTCAATTCTGACACTGGATAAGTCCGATACGAGCAAAATTCTATGACTGTGCCAATATTTTCAACTCTGCACTCTAGTTTTTGCGAGCGTTTACAAAAACTGCGGCTTACCGTGCCAGAATGGCAGATTTTTGTCAACATGAAAGCCTTGAAAAATTTCGTTATCTTTCCAATGATACTAAGCTCACTCAATTTCGACACTAGATGAGTTTGATATGGACAAAATATTGAGATTGCGCCAATTTTTTTTTTAAAATTTAAATTTCAGCCGCTGAACTGCATCATGACATGGATGCATTAATGCAAGTCCCGCTCAACGGTATTATGCCTATTTTTAAATTTATTATTTTTTGTGCTTATTTAGTTAATTAAAGTTTTAATTAGGCTTATTATAAAAATTTAGCCATTTGATTATTGGAATGAAAAATGAGTCTCAATGTTATTGTGACAATATTTTAAGAGGAAAAGCTTAATGGGATTGACTTGGTGGTTGGGTTGTATCATAGAACAAAGTTTGGTGATATCTTCTAGCTAACCACTTTGGTGAGTGATTAAATTATCATTTTAATATATAAATTCTATAGTTTTTTATTGTTTTCTTCTTCTACTCTCTTATCTTGAAAATATTTTTCTTCTATTTTTAGTTCACAAAAATTCTCTCAAAATCAAGTAGAGAGAGAGAGAGAGAGAGAGTTGACCTAGGGTATTGTTGTTGCACTCAATAGAAGGGATTAAGCTTATTGGGATTTAGTAAACATTTTTATATCATACCGAAAAGCCTAGTCTACAATAATCCAAAGTCTTTTGGCTTATTACATACATAAAAACTCATTTTTTAAAAGTATTTTATTTAAACTCAAGTGTTCTTGGCCATAGAGGATCTTCTTTGACCTAGTCTTGTTCTACTTAATGTTTGATATGTCTAAACTCCATAGAAGTTTGTAAAAATTTATAAAATTGTAGTAAACATTCTAATCACCCATCTATAAATGTTAATTTAACTTTATCTCTACTATAATATCATGTTCTAACAATCTTAAGTGAATAATTGGCTAGTTCGCTAAAAAGAGTTTCAATTGAATAGCCCTAGAAGAATATTCAAAATAAATATCTAAACTATACAAAATTTTTTGAAACTACTATACAATGCATATAATTTGCCTTTTATTTCATTTGATTTTGAGCTATGTGGAGAGAATTCTATATTTGTGAAGTTAGTGTTCCAAAACTTAGATATTTATTTATTTTAGGGCTGGCTGACTACTATTACCTTCATATCTTGAACCCCATTACAAATTAAACCCAATCACAACCTTCCTCACTTTTCTAAGTATCTTAGGAAATCCTCTGTCCATCAAATTGGTTACCATAAGTAATGAACAATAGGCCACACGATCATTAATTAATTAATTATTATTCTAATAATTCACTACCCCCACTTCATATAACACAAAATTACTTAATTCTTACATATAAACACAAAGTATAGTAAACAAGCTAAACAAAATTAAAATGACATATATAATATTAAAACTTTGGTCAACTACATTCTTCTTGTATTAGGTCAAGTGTAAAATTAGAAGAGGTGTAAGGAAGTGTTTTTTTTGAATCCCAAGGGAGGGTAAGTAGGAAGCATCAATGATACTAGGAAGCCTAGTGAGTGCTTCAGTTTATCATACAGTGAGGCTTTATATTCTTAGAGGAGCAACATCATATTTATTTAAGTTGATATTTTATTATAAATCTAAGACTTAGATTTCAACAACATAAGATTGTGAAAATGCATAAGTGGTGAGACTTACAATAGTAGCAAAAGAGAAATAAGTAGCATTTGAACCTATATCTAAGGTACTCTAACATAAGCTAAGGGCTCAAAATAAATTTACTCAAGAAAAGTGGGATATATCAGTTTACTTATACCAGAGAGAGTGAACCGATCCCGGCTCTTTTGGGCTTATAATCACTTGGAGTGACTGCCAGCTAACACCTCATATGATTCAAAATCATATATGCTAGTCTTATATAAATCATAAAGAAAAATCAAGAGTTGGCTTGATTTGAGTTTGATATGACTAAGTTCAAGAATTTGACTTGAAAGGCTTAGGTTGGATTTTGATTGAATTTGAGTTTGATGTTTTGGAGTTGGTTTTGGTTGTTTGAATTTATTTTTTATTTATATATGTGAATATAAATGAAAATATAAATGGGTTATGAGAAAATTTCAAGGATTCAAAGTGATTTGAACTTAATTTAGGCTAAGTCCTTAAGGGGGAATTAAAAGACTTAGGAAAGATTTTTGATTTGGATTTGAATTTTGGATTTGGTTTGATTGATTTAAATTTATATTTCATTTATATATGTGAATATAAATGAGAATAGAGATGGGTTGTGAGAAAATTTCATGTGTTTGAATTGATTTGGATTTGATTTGAGCTAAGTCCTTAAGAGGGAATTAAAGGGTTCAGGAAAGATTTTTGATTTGGAATTGAATTTTGGATTTAGTTTGATTGATTTGAATTTATATTTCATTTATATATGTGAATATAAATGAGAATATAAGTGGGTTGTAGGATAATTTCTTTAATTTGAATTGATTTGGATTTGATTTGTGCTAAGTCCATAAGATAGAATCAAAGGGATTAGGAAAGATTTTTGGAATTTGAATTTGGATTTCAATCATAGGTTTCGATTATTTAGAATTGATTCATGATTTGAGAAAATCCATTGAAACTGATTCAAGGTTTGATTTGGAGTTGAAGTTGATATGAGTTTAGAGTTGATTTGAATTTGACTTGAAAGAAGGAAGTGAGGAGTTATTTCTAGCTATAGGGTAGGCAAAGTTTTATAACACCTATTCCTATGGCTAACTCTTCTAAGTCTCTAAGGCTAGGTTGAGTGTCCACCTAATCACTAGATGTGTCTTAAGACTAAGGATCTCTGAAAGTCTAAAAGGAGTCCTATGTCTAAGATGGAGGGTTGAGAGCTCATCCTAAAATTGAGGTCAACAAAGGGTGTCCAATAGGTGTGGTGTGACTGACAAAGAACACCACACATATTGGTGTTGACCGAAATGATCAACAACCCGAACGATCACAAGCACTAACAGTGATAATCTACTTCTAACCTGAGGTGTAGAAGGAATCCAGAGCTTTGTGCAATATAACTCTACTCATGTCAAAGACATAAGAGTGGAAGGAGGAATCCACTAGGGATAGAGTATGTGATCCTTCCACCAGGGAAGCAGGTTCAAATCATCCACAAGGGGATGAGAGGTTTGATTTGATTTTAGTCTCGCTTGGGAGAAATTTGATTTGATTTGTTAAGTTCCACTAGGGAAGAGGGTTGAATTTATTTTAATTTGTTATTTGTTTAATTGTGTTTGTTTTGACTCCACCGGGATAGAAAAGTGAACTATCTACTAGGGAGGAAATTTCAAGTCATCCACATGGGAGGGGTTGTGAAATCCACCGAGGGATTAGAATTCTAAGTCCGCCGGGGAGCTAGAAAGATTTGCATCTCACTGAGGAGGAGCAAAAGGTTTGATTGGATTGATTGATTATTTTTATTTAGTTTATTTCAAATTTTTAATTTTGGATTTTGAAATTGACCCTGTTGGTTTGCGATGGACTGCACCGAGTAAAAGCGATGGAGACCTAGACCTAACTCAGATTTACCAATCCAAATGGGTAGTCTACTAAACACATAGTAGGACCAACCAACCAAAGGGGATGCCTTCCGGTGTGCAGAAGCTATACTAGAAAGAAAGTGTAGTAGAATTACATCCTCCAAAGTAGGGACTAGTTGCTTGGGTGATCTATTGGCAAGGCAACAGATCGAACCCATCCTAAGGCTGATTATTGAGTGATTACCGCTGGGGGACTTAGATCAATTGAAAGATAGTCAAGATCAATTTCATTTTTAGATTTATTTATTTTGATGGATTCTGTTGGTTTACGATGGATCACACTAAGAAGAAGCTTATATTAGCTAGACCTATCTCAATTTTACTGAACCAAAGGGAGTAGCTTCCCGGTTGATGGGAGAAGTATCCACCAAAGGAGCTTTTTAGCAATGATCAATTCAAGGGAAGAGAGCTGTGGACTCACATCTTCAACTAGAAAGGACCACGGGGTGATCAATTGCTTTAGAAATAAATCAAACCCGACTAGGGTCGCTCGGTTTATGATAGCCATGCTAGAAAGAATGCATCATAGTCTTATATCTTTCAAATTGGAATGATGTCATGGTAACCGCTTGGGGAAAAATAGATTGAACCTGACCTAAAGGTGACTACGAAGTACCAACCCGGGGATTTATCTCAACTCAGGTAGTCAGGCAATTCCTATAGGGAGTTCTGATGACATTACCCTAAAGATAGGATGTCTGCTAAGGAAAAGGGGCCCTTTGGGGGGCTTGAATTCTTAATCCATAAGAGAATTAATTTGTATGTTTTATTTTTTTATTTATCGTGGACCTGTAGAGAGATCAAATTGAGAAGGAGCTTATATCGCCTATCTCGATGCATCAACTGGGAGACTCGCATCGAACAAATTCTCCAACCACAGGGGTGGCTACTAGGAAAGGAGGATTGTCCAATCCCAGAGTAACCCAGGTAGTGTCTAAATGGGGTCGCAAAGGATGTGATCCAAATAGAATTTCTTGCAGGGGGAGGGGCTGCTAAGGGCTTAATCCAAAACCCAAGAGAAGATGACATGGCTAATCATATATCAAATAGGTATTCGGTGGCCCACTCAAGGAGAAAGCATGGGGACTCATATCGAACATCAGGTGAGTGGTGTATCCACTAGGTGAGTCGCTACCAGCATAGCAAACATCAGCCAACCTAAGGTGCCCGTAGGTTTGCAATAATCAGCCTAGGAAGAAAGCTCGGGGGACTCACATTCTCCTATAGAGGAACTGATTGTTGGGATAGTCTGTATTTGGCTTGACAGATGCCATCCGACCTAGGGCGACTATTGAGTGAATGCCATTGGGGGACTTACATCGACTCAAACGTAGTCAAGAGGAAAGGAGCCTCTGGGGGACTTATCCTAGACCTCAAATATACTCGACCTAGTTAGATCATGATGATTAGTTCAAGAAGAAAGCTCGGGGACTCACATCTTCTTAAACGTAGCTTACTGGTTGGGCAGTAAATTCTACCAAACTAATAAGGTGTGCATTGATTTGTAATGATCAAGTTAGGAAGAAAGGGCAGTGACTCACATCTCCAAACAAATGATCACTGGAGTGACATACTAGTGATGTAGCATGTAAACTCGACCTAGAGCAGCTAATGAGTGAGTGCCACAGGGGCTTGCTCCCACATCAAAATAGCTCGAGATAAAAGATGTGTATTTATTTTTATGCTTATGTTAAAGAGAATAGGATGCTTCTCAGGTTCTCTCACACCTACCTTAAACACAATAGGGGATTTTGATGAAATGGTGCCATGGATGGCAAATAGGAATTCCCACTACGAAAGGATGCCACTTGGGTTCTCTCACACCTAACTTAGTTGTGCTAATTGAAATAGGATGTCTCTTGGGTTCTCTCACACCTATTCTTAATAGCGCCCAAGATAAAAGAGTGTGTTTGTGTTGTGAAAGAGGGATAGGATGACACTAGGGGACTCTTACACCTACCCTAAATACATCACGACAGATTCACAAGATAAGCAAACAACCCTTCGAAAGAAGAGAATATTTTGATGAAATGGAATCAAATTTTTTTTATTGATAGGATTATTTTCAAACATGATTTATTTTATGGGTAATATTTCTTTAGATAGAGCCCATCAATTGGAAGAATCGGGTGTTCTCCTTTACAATCAATGAGCTGATAAGATCCTCCTTGGTAGGCCTTCTCTATGTCATAGGGGCCTTCCCAAGTAGGTTCAAACTTGCCTCCCATCTTTCGATGGGTAACAATTGGTCTCCTTAGGACTAACACAAGTTCTCCTACTCGAAAAGACCTAGGGCGGACCAGCTTATTGTGAGCTTGAATCATTTTTTCCTTATACAACTCGAGGTTCTGGCACGCCCGTTGGAGACTCTCCTCCAAACATTTGAGCTCTTCTAACCACAACTTTGTATTCTGTTATGTAGTGATCTTGCTACCCAATGTTATCCTTAGCACGGTGTTGAATTTCTAAAGGTAGAACATCTTCAGACCCATACACTAAGGAAAATAGGGTAAATTGAGTTGGAGTTTTGTATGTGGTGTGGTATGCCCACAAGGCTTCAACCAACTGCTCATTCTACTATTGCTTGTTGTCATCAAGAGTCTTCTTTAGTATTTGGATGAGAGTTTTGTTGAATACTTTCGCTAAGCTATTTGCTCTGCGGTGATAGATGTTGGAATATCACCAATCTATACTGTATCTTCTAGTGAAGCTATTGATTTTAATATTTTTGAATGCAGTACCATTATAGGATATAATTCATCGAGGAACCTCGAACCTATATAAGATATGCTGCTTAAAAAATTGAAGCGCATGCTAAGCTGTGATCTCTCTGAGTGGGATTGCCTCTGCCCACTTAGAAAAGTAGTTCGTAATAATTAAGATTAACCGATGACCCTTAAAAGAAGGAGGATCGATCAGACCCATAATGTCGGTACCCCAACACTCGAATGGCCATAAAACCAATGTAGGGTGTAGAATGTTGGGTGGTTGATGTAAGATTGTACACACCGATGGCATCTCCTAGCTATATCCATGCAGTCTGTAATCATCAAAGGCCAGCGATATCTTAGTCTCTTGATCTTCATCTTCATCTACGGACCAGATTGGTGTGCTCTGCATAGACCTGAATGTACCTCGATTACAATGCCAGGGGCACCATATTTGTCTAAATAATATAACCATATTTGATCAAAGGACCGTCGATATAGGATGCCATCAATGAGTGCATCGAAGAGAGCTCTCTGTTTCACCTGATGGGCTTGTGACTTTTCTTGAGGTAGTTTACCGGTGTTCAAATAGTCTATGAACGGTTGCCTCTAATCCAACTCCTTGTCCTTATAAGCAATGACAACCTCCTATTCAAGAGAAAGTCTCTCGATGAGTTCAACATCAATAAGGGATATGACTTATCTATTTTGGACCTTTATTGGAATGGACTCATCTTCTGGATATGCCAATTTGGCAAGTTTGGCCAAAGCATCTGCTACTGCATTCTCTGCACAGGGAACCTCATAGATGATAACTTTGGGGATTTGGGCCAACAGCTTCATGGTATACTCATGGTATTGACGAAGCTTAGATTTAAGAACCTTAGAGGACCCGACAATCTGATTGATTACCAATTGAGAATCTCTAAAGATGTTAATGCTCTTGACACACACTGTGATAGCTAACTCTAGACCAGCAATCAAAGCCTCATACTCAGCTTCATTGTTGGTGCAGGGGTTGGAAAGATAGTATGAGAATCTCATTACATCGCGGTCTGGAGTTAGAAGAACTATTCTTACCCCTGCCTTTCCGTGAAGAGTAGATCGTGGTGCTTCCCCTTTATGAAAAGAAGCTGCACCATCAAAATACATCTCCCAATGGTGATTGTTAACCTTCCCCAAGTTCATGATTTGTTCATCAGGGAGATCATCACTAAGCGGAGAATCAGTAGGAAGTGGGTGAGCTACTAAGAAATTCGCTAGTGCTTATCCTTTTATTGCACGGAGGGGTATGAATGTGATATCAAACTGTGAGAGAATCATGGAACATCATTCCAAACATCTGGATAGCATTAGCTATGCAATGAGATACTGCAATGGATTGGCTCTGGAGATCAAGTTCACCTTATGAGAAAGCATGTAGTATCGTAGCTTTTGGGATGCAAAGATCAAAGCTAGGCAATGTTTCTTAATAGGTGGATAGTTTGCTTCAGTAAGAATCAGATGATGATTGAGGTAGTAGAGAGCCCTCTCCTTCCCTTCATCATTGGCTTTAGCTAACAAAGTGCCGAGAGAGTCATCCAATGTAGTAGTGTAGAGGATGAGTGGCCTCCCCGAGATAAGGGCTGCTAGAATTGGCAGCTTCACCAAATACTGCTTGATATCTTCAAACGAATGCTGAAACTTATCATCCCACTTGAACTTGGCATCCTTTTTGACAAGTGCTGAGAATAGCTTGCATCTCCCCGATAGGTTGGAGATAAAGCATCTTAGATAATATTGATTTAGAAGCTACTGTGTTGACTAGTATGAATAATATGTCAATAGCCATTCTTGATAATATCCTATATTTAAACTGATTACTTTTTCACCATACTATAACATCAAAATGTTGACCTTCAATGCAAGTCTCTAACCCATCCTCTAAGTAGTTATCTAGTTTTGATTTGATTGGTTTCTTACTTATTTTCTCATTCACATATGTAGCAAAATTAAGCCAACCACTATATTTTTTTCATATTATTGCTTTGACTTGTTTTAACATCTTTATTTTGACTGTTTGTAGTTGGTTTGTCACATGTACCTTCAATTTCAGGTTCAAAACATGAAGCACACTCTTCATAAAGTTCATATAATAAAGTACGGATGACTGAAATATTTCTCAAACTTTTATTGACACTATAAATCTTAGGATATGCATACTTAATGATAAAAAAAATTCATTCTAGGATCCATTATTGCACCAAATTCCATGAGAAGATTACACTCTCCCCAATATTTGTCAAAATTCTCTTTCATTTTTATAATCATCTTCTTGATAAAAGCACCACAAGAGATTGCACCATAATCTATAACCTTTTTTATAGTGCAAATTTGAAAAAGAAATAGATTAGAGATGAGTGAGTTCTCAAACCCTAATAGCTCATCTCTATGGCTTAAAGGGAAGTAATGAGTGAGTTCTCTTTTCTTGTAAATCCCTCAAAATTAGGCAAACTTTAATTGGAATTTAGATGGTCTAATGCCAAACTCATAACAAACTTGCAATAAACTCAAAATTTGAGGATGAATTCAAATTGGGTTTAATAATTCTTATATGAATGTGGAGATGATTACTATGCTAGCTGATAAGAATGTGTAGGGCTAAAGCTACAAACATTGAAATCGACATAATTTATCAAAATTATTGTAAATTGAGCATAATCAAATTGGGAGAATTACAAAAAATTCAACAAGTAAACTAAGTGCAAGTAATGTGTTAAACTTAAATTTAAATCGAAATACCTTCTTCGCCATCAGATCTGCAACTCTTTGTGCAAGCAGACAGAAGGTGATACTAAATCAAAATCTACAAAAATCATAGGGTCTCCTTTAATAAAAAATTAATGAATTTCATCCTAATTATGCTTTTCAAGAGAGATAATTTCATTAATTAGAGGAAATTAGCTAAGCTACAAATTCCTATATGTGCTCGGACATAGAGATTTCAAGTGCAAATTTTAATGTCTAAAAAGGCTGCGCAGGTTAAATTGGAATTAAATGAAAATACAAAATCAACCTCACCACTTAAAAATAAACACTACATTAAGTCTTAAAAAAATCCGCATGGGCCCCGACACTATACTGAATGTCTAAATTCAAGTGTCTGAGGATGCTGCGCGGGTTACTTTCCAGTTTAGTCTTAGGACTGGGTCCGGGTTAACAAAACCTAAAAACCTATAATAAGAGTTTCAAATCAGTGAAATATATGAGCGATTACGTCAAATGACAGGATCTAATCCTCTATTAGCAGCTAAAGGGGGGGGGGAGCCTTTAAACAAATCTAGAAAAGAATAGAATATTCATTTTAAATCTAAGTAAAATTTGGGAGAGGCTAATATTAAACTCACAAACCCTAATAGCTATTCTCTATGGCTTAAAGGGAAGTAATGAGTGAGTTCTCTTTTCTTGTAAATCCCTCAAAATTAGGCAAACTTTAATTGAAATTTGGTGTGTTTCTAATGCCAAACTCATAACAAACTTGCAATAAACTCAAAATTTGAGGATGAATTCAAATTGGGTTTAATAATTCTTATACGAATGTGAAGGTGATTACTATGCTAGCTGATAAGCATGTGTAGGGCTAAAGCTACAAACATTGAAATCGACATAATTTATCAAAATTATTGTAAATTGAGCATAATCAAATTAGGAGAATTATAAAAAACTCAACAAGTAAACTAAGTGCAAGTAATGTGTTAAACTAAAATCTAAATCGAAATACCTTCTTCACCACCGGATTTTCAACTCTTTGTACAAGCAGACAGAAGGTGATACTAAATCAAAATCTATAAAAATCATAGGGTCTCCTTTAATAAAAAATTAACGAATTTCATCTAATTATGCTTTTCAAGAGCGATAATTTCATTAATTAGAGGAAATTAGCTAAGCTACAAATTCCTATATGTGCTCGAACATAGAGATTTCAAGTGCAAATTTTAATGTCTGAAAAGGTTGCGCAGGCTAAAATTGGAATTAAATGAAAATACAAAATCAACATCAGAACTTAGAAATAAATACTACATTAAGTCTTAAATAAACCAGCATGGTCCTCGACACTACTAAATGCCTAAATTCAAGTGTTTGAGGATGCTGCGCTGGTTGCTTTCCGGTTTAGTCTTAGGACTAGGTCCGGGTTAACAAAACTTAAAAATCTATAATAAGAGTTTCAAATCGGAAATATCGAGGCGATTACGTCGATGAGAGATTTAATCCTCTATTAGCAGCTAAATAGAGTTGATAAGATCTAAGAAACTCTTAAATATATTCTAATTAATCAATTTTTAAATAACAATATGAAATTGATATCATAACTCAAAAATAAAAACTACATAAGTTCTTAAATAGACCTGCATGTGCCCTGACATTATGCTGAATGCCTAAATTCAAGTGTTTGAGGATGATGCGTGGGTTGCTTCTCGATTTAGTCTTAGGGAGTCCAAGTTAACAAAACCTAAAAACCTATAATAAGAGTTTCAAATCAGTGAAACATCTAAAAAATTGATTATGTTAGGTGATAGTAGATCTAATCTTCTGTTAGTAGCTAAACAGAGTTGACATGATTTAAAGTTCTTAAGCGTATTCAAACTAATCAATTTTTCAACTCAAATCAAATATCAATCTAAAGTTGCTTCCTGATTTAGTCTTAAGACTGGGTCTGGGTTAACAAATCATAAAAACCTATTATAAGAGTTTCAAATTAGTAAAATATATAAGAAACTGATTCTGTCAAGTGACAGTAGATCTAATCCTCTGTTAGCAGCTAAATAGAGTTGACCGGATCTAAAGCTCTTAAACATATTCAAGTTAATCAAATTTTCAAATCAAATTAAGTTGCTTCCTGGTTTAGTCTTATGATTGGGTCCGGGTTAACAAAACCTAAAAACCTATAATAAGAGTTTCAAATTAGTGAAATATCTGAAAAATTGATTATGATAGATCTAATCCTCGTTAGCTAGCAGTTGACATGATCTAAATCTCTTAAACATATTCAAATTAATCATTTTTTTCTAATCAAATTAGCTTAAATCAAATATAAAAATCTGAAATCAATCTCATAACTCAAATAAAAGCTAAATCTATATACACCGCGTGTGTCGATACTATCAATGCTTAAATTCAAGTGTCCAGGATCTTTGGCGGGTGGCTTAGTTTAGTCTTGGGTCGGGTTAACAAAACCAAAAAAACCTATAATAAGAGCTTCAAATCAGTGAAATATCTGAGAAATTGATTCTCTCAAGTGACAATAGATTTGATCCTCTATTAGCAGCTAAACATAGTTGACAGGATCTTAAACTCTTAAACATATTCTAAGAAAATCAATTTCAAATGTCAATCTAAAAATTAGCTAAATGAAATTCGATCATTAAAAACTTAAAGCAAAACTCAATCTATCCACCTTCCGCAACTGTTTGTCGGGGGTGACAAACTAAAAAAAACTCTAGCTCACAAAGGAGCCAATGTCAAATCAAGTGTTCTGCTATGTTCACTCTCAATCAATCTCTTGCCAGTAAGGATGTGGCCCGTGCTCTCTGAACTACATGGATTGGCTAGTAGGCTCCATAGATGAAGTAGTTATGAGAGTCCTCTGATCGGGTGGTTTGGCCAGTCCGGCTCCATTATATTACGATCACAACCATAGCCCGCATGCTCCTCAATGGCTCTGCCCTTTGAGATGTGAATCATAGGGTATACTTGATAAGAAAAATAACCCTCTGTCAGCTAAGGTAGACTTAAGCATGTCTCCTTAAACAAACACCACCCCAAGTCTATAAGGATTTCTTGGATGGCATGTGTTCTTGAGAATCCTTCACATGGGTTAGACTACCTCTTACTAGTGGTAGGGACGCGACTTCCAGGATGGAACCATGGGATCTAGATCGGGCACATCATCATTCCCCTAACCATTTAGTTTAAGCTATAATGATGAATTTCATAATCAAAATTTTAAAACTCCCTATGCTGCTATTATATGCTATACATTCAAGGATCTAATGACTAGCCTTAATCAAAATTTCTCTCTCACTTATTGGGGAGTAATTAACTATAGGGGCTTGCGCCTATAGGAAACCTGGAACCAGATCTAAAGTTCTCACCAAATGAGGATGAAATCTCTGGGTAGTGTCTTATCTACTATTTTAGCTGCCTTTTAAAAATTACACTGACACACTTTAAACTACTCTTTTCATTAAGAGGTGGTGGCAAAAGCCCATAGACTCCATGGGACAAGATTCTCTTCCATCTTTGTCTAGTCGAATTTGATCTATAGTAGCAGTAAAGCATGATAAAAATTGAAATGTAAAGTTAATTATCAATGAAACTAAATCTAAGCTAATTATGTCATTATGACTAATCCACTTATTTTCTATATCGATGGATCTTCAAAATACACTGTTCATCATGCAGCTAGGTTGCAGAGCCAACATCTGTCTAGCTAGCGCTGTTGTCAATACTGGAGATGTTGGAGCTACTATTCAATTTAGTAGTGTAGACTTCCCAGCTATCACTGCTGTACATAATCCTCCACTTAAAGCATATGCATATTGTACACACCAACCTGTGCATTAGAGGATGAAAATTGGAATGACCACTACTGCTATAGAGGTTCCTCAAAAGAGAGTCTTTTTACTTAAAAGATTGATTTATTTTGAGGCGCCAGTCATGAAGAGAACCTTCATTGGGTAGAAAGTTTCAGTCATACTTGTGAATGTGATAACCCTGTCAGTTGAACCTTTTGTACTAAGAAGGTATGATACTGAAGCCTTCTCTTATGGAGAAAAAAATTGAGTAGAAGGCAAAAGGGAAGAAGCACTAAACTGTGAGCTCAATAGTTATTGTCTGTATTGCAAGTCATACAACTGACCTTAAAACCAGAAGTGAGTATTTCTATCCCCCAATAAATTTTAAAATTTTGAGAGGGGTGAAAAGGAATAGCTCCACTGGTGATGTTAAGCAGTATTTTTGGGCTCAGCAGTAGTCAGCTTCAACCTTTCTGAAGAAACAACTTGAAACTCTATTTACTCAAGTACATATAGTTCTGAAGGTTGTTAAAAAAAAATCTTATGAAGAACATGTATCAAATGTCAATTATCAAAGAAGCCAAAAATGCTCCACTATAAATACTACAATCGGTGGTAGTAAGAGCTCAAAACTGTTCTAAGCAATTCCTATATGGTGAGCATCGGGGTGTGACACCTGAACCGCATGTTCGAATCTGTTACCGAAAGGTTCCGATAAAAAGAAAAACAAATATGGAGGTTGAAGCCCCAAGAAGAAGTAGCAATGCAAAAGCTTCCCCATATGGAAGCAAGTTAACTTAGAGATAGTGGAGAAAGAGAAATCTTTGACTATGCTCACATCATTGTTCATGTAAAAATTATAGCTGTGAAACTAGAAGCGAGTGTTCCAACCCATAACAAGTTTGACAACCTAAGATGGGTAAAGTGGAATAGCTCTTGAAATAAAGCTTCTAGACCCCACAATGTCAGGTTCCAACTTCTCTAGTGAGGAAACTCAAAACTGTATATGCAAGAGTGTATCGGGTCTTGAAACTTGCTAAGAAGAAATGATTGATGAAAAGAATATACGAAGGTCCTATCCTTAGGGAGACGAGAGTTGCTCCTCCAAAGAGACCTCCTCTTACAGCCCTGGAAAAATGCCTACTAATTTAAGTCTCACACGGTGAGCATCGATGCGTGACACTTGGACCACATGTCCAAGAATCTACCATCGAAAGGTCCCGGCAAATAGATGAGCAAATTTGGAGGCCAAAATCTTGAATTGAAACTACCTTAAAGAAAGACAACAACGTAACATCTAGACTGTACTCCCACAGAATCCACTCCTCATGCTAAAGAATTTGGAGCTGAAGCAGTCTTACCACTTGAAGTTGAACTACTTTCACTCTAAGTAGCCATTCAACACAATCTCACTCAAGATGAGAATGTCTATCTACGGATGTGAGAATTTGATGGACTTGATGAGGTCAGGCACCAAGTTAAACAAAATATAGAAGTCTACTGAGCAAAGATGTCCAAAAGCTTCGTCATTATATGTTATCTCATAAGATTACCCTCATCTCAAGGATCGATCTACTGAAGTACTTGATGATAAGACCAGCGTTGATAGGTCACTTGGTAAGATGGGTAGTATTTCTTTTGCAATTCAATATCACATACGTTCCGCAGAAAGCAGTGAAGGGACAAGTCTTAGCAGATTTTCTAGCTGCACATCCCATCCCTGCAGACTCTTCTCTTAATGACGGTTTGCCCGTTGAGCAAATTATGCTCATTCATGACTGAGAAAAAAATCATAAATTTAAAAAATGTACTTCGATGGAGCCTCATCGATCAAAGAAGTCCAATCTATAAATTTTCCAAGAGCAAGAGCAGGAATCGACATCATCTTCATAACACCAGAAGGAGGGATAATGAGACGATCATATGGATTGACTGAGCCAAGAACTAATAATGAAGTTGAATATGAAGCATTATTTGCAGGTTTGGAAGAAGCTATTTTCATAGGTATTCAGAACTTGCATATTTTTGGTGATTCTCAGCTTATTATAAAGTGAGTTCTCGAGCTTATGAAGCAGATACCAAATATCACACTAACTCGAGTCTCTCGATCCGAGAACAGCAAAACCGATTATTTGGAAAAATTAGCTAAGGAAATGGCAAGTATGAATGGTGATTATGTCATGATTGACATATTTACTCAACGAGTTTTAGAGCCGATAAAGTATCAATCCCCGTAGGTAGAGGGATTATCAAATCTGACACAATAGTATGGGACTTAGATTGCTCCTTATACTCCCTAAAATCAACAAAAAGTTATACCAAGAAGAACTAAGAATAACATTATCTCAGAAAAGCAGTGTGAAGCCTTTGTTGTAAAAGCATCACATGATTGGAGGAAAGCCTTCATCGACTATTTTAAAAAAGGAAAATTACCAAGTAATAAATCACTGATAGCTCAAATCGAAAAGAGAATGCTACACTATACTTTCATCAATAACACTTTATATCGTAGATCCTTTGAACAAATGTGGCTACGATGCCTAAATGTAGATGAAGCTAATAATGTGATGATTGAAGTTCATGAATGACTTTGTGGTGCACATCAGTCAGGTCCCAAGATGGCAATAAAGATCAAAAGGATGGGTTATTATTGGCCATCTATGGTGAGAGACTGTATTAATCATGCTAAGAAGTGTCATGAGTGTCAAGTACATGGGGATCTCATAATTCAACCTCAAATTCAACGGTTAGGGTAATTGGGTAGACCTTCATCTAGCAATGACCATTTCTCTAAGTGAAGTCGCTCCATTTAAAGAAGTTACTGCCAACCAAGTGATCAATTTCTTCATGCATAATATAGTCTATAGATTTGGAGTGCCAAGCCGAATAATTTTTAATAATGGCACAGCTTTCAAAAGTGCAAATGATTTATAGATTCATCGATCGACAAAAATTGATTGATGATATTCTTTGATATACAATCCAAGAGCAAATGGTTTGGTAGAGGCCTTCAACAAGATATTAGTCAAGCTGCTCAAGAAGATTCTCACTAAAAATAAAACAGAATGACATACCAAGCTAGTAAAGGAGTATGGGCATATCAAACTACCTACAAGATGCCTACTAAAGCCACTCCCTATTCATTAGTATTTGGAAGCAGTTCTTCCGCTCAAAGTTAAGTTGCCTTCACTCCAATTAGCCATCCAATATAGTTTAACTGAAGGTCAAAATGCTCGTCTAAGAATGGAGGAACTCGACGCATTTGATGAAGTTAGATTGCAAGCTCATCAAAATCTGGAAGTTTATCGAGCAAAGATGTCCAAGACTTTTGACCATACGGTGCGGCCTCGAACATTCCAAAAAGGAGAATTAGTTCTGGTGCTGAGAAGACCAATTATTCTCAATTGAAAATTTGGTGGCAAATTTGAGCCTAACTGGGAAGGCCCCTTTGTCATTGAAAAGTATACCAAGGAGGGGCATACAAACTCATCAACCTAAAGGGTGAAAGACCAATACCGCCAATTAATAGGCGATACTTGAAAAAGTACTATACTTGACGACCACATTCTCGAGGTACAATGAAAATCCCCCTGCAAGACAGGGGCATTTTTTTTAGTATATCTATTTAGGTTGACATCGTGCATCAAGCCGAAATCCCTAAATAAATACACTCTAGATAAAAAACTTTTTCGTGAAAATTCCCCTGTTACACATGGGGCATTTTTATATTTTCATATACAAATAAAATCAATGTTGTATGTTAAAATCCCCTTTAGAGTACATCAATTCAAATATTGATGTATTTATGTATTTTCATCTTGAAAAATTCTCTTAAATGTGCTTTAGAATTCCCCCTGCAAGATAGGGGCATTTTTCAGTTTATATTAAGTTTATTTGAGTTGACATCATGCTATAAGATGAGATCCTCAAATATATTCTTATTCAGGTTGACATCGAACGTTATGCCAAAATTCTTGAATATATCTATAATTATCATTATTAAGTTAAAGAGTCTTGTAGGAATAAAAAAATATATTTCTATGCATGAAAAGACAGCCCTAAATGTCAAGAAATATATCTCTTAGATTTGCCAAATTCTAAAGATGAAGTCAAAAGAACTCCCGATTTCAGATGCTTCAATCAATTAGGCTCAACCTCTATATCCTAAAATTTAGGACACGGATGGGTTCTAAAGGTCAGACTCAACAAGCCCACAAATGACCGAGTTGCTGACGCTCTCCTTACTCAATAAGTTGTAAGAAAAGGCCGCAGTGAAAGAGCCCCCATTCATTAGTCTGATGACAAAAACACCAATCCACTACAGCTTAAGTCAAAGACTCAAGTAAGTTCTAAAGGTCAAACTCAACAAGCCCAGATATGGCCGAGTTGCTGATGCTCTCCTCACTCAACAAGCCGCAATAAAAGGTCACAGTGAAAGAGCCCCTGCTCGTCAGTCCATTGATGATAGCTATTCAATCTCAAACCAGATCTAGCTTAGTGATTACAAGCAACCCGAATCTAAGAGATTTCTCTACTTGATCGATAGATCGAGGAAAACTGAGGAAATGCTCAATTTAGGGCTACCTCAAATCAATCTTCATATTACCTGTAAGGTGATATTTCAATCTATTCTCAAATGATCTCAAGCAAGATCAAAGCCTATCTCCTCATCAAGTCCAGTTAAGCGAGAAGGAAGTAATTCCATTGTTCATATAAAGCTAATGACCGAACTAAAGGAATTTTATAGTTATTCAGTCTGTTAAAGCACAAGTTGCTAGACTAATAACTCAACATTGACCATATGTAAGCTAGAAGGCTAGGTCATATGTACCCTTCAACGAATCTATCAAAGCAGCAAGCACAGGGTTCATGGAGTGCATACACTTCCTGACAAGTCAATTTTAATAAGTCAGGTCAATCCTTCATCCAGTCCGTCAAGCTCAAAGCTAGGACAAAAGAAATTTTAAATTTGTTCAAGCATGGATAAACCGATTCCCCAGTGGAGTCATTCATCGAAATAAGCAGACCAATTCCTCCATGAAACCCCACTAAGCATGAAGCTAGGGTTGGAGGAGACACAAATATGCAATAACATAAAAGAAAGAGATCTTCAGCAAAGCCATTGAAGCAGCTAGTAGATGGTATAAGAACTCTTATCTATTTGACCACTCAATTCTGACAAGTAGTCAATCCTCTTCATTTAGCAGGTCCTGAATAAGGCAGCATCCTAATGAAAAATCCTATCAAAGCTTCGTAAGCTATTGCAAGCGAAACTAAAATGATCCAAGCTCTGTTGTCAACCCAAATGGTCAACCAATTTTCAACAAATGTGACTCACACCAAGTGCAAATCACATTTGTTGGGTGGCATTTATTGACCTCCATATGTGTGTATCACAAGACAAACCTGGTCAAATTGATGGACTTGAGCGGCGATTACAAATCGGGGTTCAAAATACATTGGACATCTCTAAAAAGGGTAGAAATGATCTCTGATTGATGAACGGACTTCATTGTTGCATTCAGAATGTCGAAATCAATCAAAATATAAATATTGCAAAATTTAACGATCAATCGATTAAGCACTCGAGCTATGAATATGTCAATGCACATATCAGAGTTGGGAAGCTGTGACGATATCTGAACGATCTCCGTTCATGAAATTGATTATGCCGTTAGCTTCAAAATATCAAAATCTATCACATAAGACTATCTGCGCTCAATTCGGACAAGTCTGTACAAATATCAAATGATTTGAAGTGATATCACGTAAATCGAGGCTGAAATATATAGGACGTCACCAAAATCAACACAACTGACCTCCGATTGATGAACAAATTTCTCCATCACATTCAAAATGTCAAAATTGGTCAGGATATACATATTGTATGACTTAATGATCAACTGATCAAGCCCTCGAGTCATCAACATGCTTGCACACATATCGAGGTTAGTAGGCGCTGACGCAAGTCAAACAACCTCCATTCATAAAATTGATTACATCATTGGCTTCAGAATGCTGAAATCTATCAAATTAGACTATTCGTACTTAATTCGGATGAGTTTGTATGAATGTCGAGCACTCGAAAGTAGCGACGCGCATTTCAAGCTAAAATTGACTCAATTTGATGCCGACTCGAACCAAACAACCTCAGATGGAAAAATGGACTGTATCATTGCATTTAGAACATCAAAATAATTCTGAATCAATATATATATTGACCATATAATGATGTCGATGTAAAATTCATTTTAAAATTAATTAATATTTGAAAAATTAATTAAAAAAGTCTATTAATTCCTCAATCTCGTCTTCTATGCGAGAAAATATTACGTCCGGAGTCCGCACGTAGCTTTACGTGTGGACTCCAATCCTAGCCTGACACATGTCTAGTGGTTTTTTTTCCCGTTTTAGCGCTTAACGACGCTGTAACTGGACGGACGACGATGATGTCGTTTATCCTGGCCCGACCAGGAGAAGAAAAATAAGATGGGCGTTGTTCAACATTCCTCCCACGCATGACAGTTTAGGGCTTTCTCTGCTAGCTCAGCTCCCACTCTCGATTGGTGAACGTATGACCGTCACTCAGTTGGTTAGCAAATCTTGCGAATAACTTTCATTGCAATATTATAGGCGACTACATGAGGTATTTACACTTGTGTTCCTGAACTCTAATGAATTTAGGATTTTCTATTCTTCTCACTATCCAGTATGTGAACATTTTAGAACATTTGAGTTCTTTAAATGAACGGGATGTATTTTAGTAGTTTTTGGAGATGTTTTGCATGTGTACTGTCTGTACTGTCAATATGGTACACACCGTTATTTTCAAAATTTTGAAATGATTAGCCTTGTAAAATGTTTAATATATCACATGGTAAGATGTTTGGTCATGTTTCAAGATAAATTTTGTGGCCTGATTAGGGATAATAGTATGTTCAGTTGATGGCATTAAAATTCTGTGGCCTGATTTCTACATCTGTACTCTCATGAGAGTACAGAGCATTTTGGTCATTTTTTCTAGTTTCTTTGGCCTGTTTGGAGGAAATATGTTCATTACAATCCATTAGGAATAATTTGGAGGCTATTTAGTTAGTTTTTTTAGTGTTATTTTGTATCTATACTCTCTATACACTCTTGAGAGTATACAATTTTGACCATTTTTCATTTATTTGGCCTGTCTGGAGGAAATATGTTCATTACATTACATTGGAAGTAATTTGGAGGGATGTTTGGATGGTTTTTGGGGGATTTATGCATCTGTACTCTCTATACTCTCATGAGAGTACATAGCATTTTGGTCATTTTTTTCCTATTTCTTTGGCATATTTGGAGGAAATATGTTGATTACAATCCATCAAGAATAATTTGTGGGCTGTTTGGTTAATTTTTCAGTGTTATTTTGCATCTGTACTCTCTGTACTCTCTTGAGAGTACAAATGATTTTGTGGATATTTTTTTTCCAGTTTATTTGGCTGGTTGTTCAGATTATATTCATTACATTCCATCGGAAGCAATTTGGTGGCTATTTAGATGGTTTCTGGGGAATTTTTGCATGCTCGTACTCTCATGAGAGTCTGAGTATTTTCATTTTCTTATTTCTTTAACCCGTTTGAGGAAATATGTTGATTACAATCCAGGAACAAATTGAATTTGTTGGTTGGTTTTATGTTATTTACATCAGAGAGTACTGATGATTTTGTGTTTTTTCCAATTTCTTTGGCCTAGTTGTTGTATTGTTCATTACATTGAAGTGGTGGTTGTTTGGATGGTTTCGGAGATTTTTTTGCATACTCTCTACTCTCATGAGAGTACAAAGTATTTTGGTCATTTTTTTCCTGTTTCTTTGGCCTGTTTGGAGGAAATATGTTGATTACAATCCATCAGGAATAATTTGGAGGTTGATTGGTTGGTTTTTTAGTATTATTTTACATCTGTACTGTGTGTACTCTCTTGAGAGTACAAACAATTTTGTGGATATTTTTTTCCAGTTTCTTTGGCCTGGTTGTTCAGATTATGTTCATTACATTCTATTGGAAGAAATTTGGTGGCCATTTGGATGGTTTCTAGGAGATTTTGCATCTCATCTCATGAGAGTCTCTATGTCATTTTTTCCTATTTCTTTGGCCTGTTTGGAGAAAATATGTTAGTTATAATCCACTAGGAATAATTTGGAGGCTGTTTGGCTAGTTTTTTAGTGTTATTTTGCATCTGTACTCTCTGTTTGGATAGTTTTTGGGAGATTTATGCATCTGTACTCTCTGTACTCTCATGAGAGTACAAAGCATTTTGATAATTTTTTTTCTATTTCTTTGGCTTGTTTGGAGGAAATATATTCATTACAATGTATCAGAAATAATTTGGAGACTGTTTGGTTAGTTTTTAATGTTATTTTACATTTGTACTTTATATTTGGATGATTTCTAGGGGATTTTTGCATCTGTACTCTCTGTACTCTCATGAGAGTACAAATCATTTTGGTTATTTTTTCCCTATTTCTTTGGCCTGTTTGGAGGAAATATGTTCATTACAATCCATCAAAAATAATTTGGAGGCTGTTTGGTTAGTTTTTTAGTGTTATTTTGCATCTGTACTCTCTGTACTCTCTTGAGAGTACATATAATTTTGTAGATATTTTTTCCCAATTTCTTTGGCCTATTTGGAGGAAATATGTTCATTACAAATCAATTGGGAATAATTTGGAGTATGATTGGTTATTTCTTATGGGTGATTTGCATCTGTACTTTCATTAACTGACTTTTCATTTTGAAGTTTACCATGTCTGAGAAAAGGATAACTTTGAGATGCTAGCCTACCACCATTAGAATGGTGTTCGATAATATTGCAACACGATTTACTGATGAAGTCATTGACATTTTAAAGAGGCTTTATCTGCATCAATTCATTAGACTCCATGAAATTCAGCAAGACTTAATAGCCATTACCTCAATCCTGTCTTGCTGGGAGATAGAGAAGCAAGCTTTCTTTCTAGGTAGGTAATGCATTCCTTTCACCCATGATGAAGTTACAGTAATTGTAGGGATGTCAAACAGAGGGGAGAAGGTCTTATGAAATCTCTATCGCTTCGATTAGGACTATAAGACTATGAGCATCAGATAGCTCGTTGCACAGCAGTTTGTCTATTCATACATTTTCTGCTGTCAAATCTTTTTTTTGTATATCACAACTATAGGGTGGCATCGAAATTGATTGCCTACGTCGATGACATAGATAAATTTGCTAAATACAACTGGGCAGAGGCCATTTGGGCCTTCCTAGTTTCATAATTTGATGGTATTATATCAAAGATTCATACCCAGAAGACACCCGGGTATATGAGTGGCTTTGTCACTTTTCTTATAGCATGTTTTATATCTTCAGTTATGTATTATTTGATGCATCGAAGTTAACTTATATAAATATTTATTGTAGATCTGGGCCGCTGAGCACATAAGCATCATGAGCATCAGATTTTAAAGAAATACGCATATCGATGGCAAAAATAAAGTTTCGGATGAAGCCTTTGGTTTAGGAGGACACCGTGACATATAATAATATCACTTAGTTCATATAAGAATGTATTTATTTATCTTGTAGTCATCACATTTTCTTATTAGTTTAACAGTGCCTTTCATTTGAGGACATATCGAGAAGAGAGAAGATCGCTACTTAAATCATTTTCCCTTGCAATACATGTTGAGACAATCCAACTCTAAGTCCAGAGTTTAGCCCCATTGAATCTCCATATGTCTCTCGATATTCTCCCTCATCCAGGTGTATAGCGCCCTACTACTACCCCACGAAGGCTTTATGATGGAGAGGATACTTGCAGTTTTAGGGACTTGAAAGATATAATATCTTCTTTTCAAGCAACAATGAAGAGAATGGATGGGATGATTTGTTCTTCTATCGAGGAGGTTCTTGCTCCAGTGGGGTCCCATCCCTAATGTGGGGAAGCTCATGGAGGTCACCAGGGGAACTCTTGAGGGAGGCGGGCAACACCATGGAGGCTACTGGGAGCTTCCCACGTGGAGGCTAACAGGAGTCTCTGTGGAGGCAACTCATTTCCCATGGATACTTCACTTGGGAAGGCTGTTGCCCTGGATACTTCCACTTGGGAAGCTGTGTGGATACTTCCACTGGGAAGCCCAGGTAGCCCCTAGAGCCCCACCATAGGGGAAGTTATTGTGGAGGCCTCCACTGCACATGAAGATGCTCCGAAGCCTTTAATCGGCAACATTGATCGTGGTGTGAAGGCTCGGTAGATAAGGAAGAGGAAAGATGTTTGCTCCTTCACATGCACTTATAAAAAGTCACGAGCAACAATAAGTGGTGTGGTGGCCTACACTCAAGATGAGAAGCCGGTAGTAGAGGTATTAAGTTATATTCTTTTAAATTTGAGATAATAGAAATAGATTTCACTAAATTTTTTTATAGGTTCGGAAAGATGAGCTAATAAAGGTCGATGAACAACTATCATTTGGTGGTGGAGCATCGGTCGAGGTATGAATCATCTCGGATCGATCCTTAATTCATCACTAACTTTCATCATCAGTAATTTTTTTTGTAGAGAGGCACATCATTTTGTTGACTTCTCATCTAGAGCTGTTCTGCCTAAGTCGATGCTCCATCTTATTGACACATCGTGCTCCCGATTCAAGGAAAAGCAAGTTAATCTTCAATCAACTCCTTCATACATAAAATAACCTATTTATTTAATTAAGCTCGCTTTAAATTATTTCTCACTTGTAGGGGTGATATAGTATTCATGGCTGGGAATATCATTATTGCACGAGGGCAGATCGATGAGTTGCTGACATATCAGTATCTCTTAGATGCACACGTTGATGCCTTCGCCTTCTTACTTCAGAGTACTTTTCATCGTCAGATATCCCCTATTTGTACATCTCATGCTTGCACTGGGTAAGTTACCCCACAGATATGCAATGTATTACGATTCAATCTTTGTTAATATATATGGAAACTATAATTTATAAACATTATCTTCTTTTCTTCTACAGTATGAAATATGGCATACACAAGCAAAATGTTTATTCATATCACCTGAGATAGTGTGTCAAGTGAGCTACTCTTACTACCAATTATATATATAATCAATCTTGGACACTCACGGTTGGGTATATTAAGCTAGGGGCTTGGTATTTTTATGACTCATTACCAAAACCAACCCATAAGACCATTCTTCCTGAGATTGTAACAGTTGTTTCTAATTTGGTTTCCATAAACTATTTTTTTTGGACCCCTTATTGATTATACTGCTTTCTTTTCAGATTAAATTACTTGTTGAAGATGCTGGCCAGTCTTTTGTGAGCGATCCCGCAAAATGGCCAATCAAAATGGTGAGTGGTCGTCAAGATAATTATTTGTGGATGTTTGTCAAATACATGAAGGCGAATTAGAAATCCCCACCAGCGGTGACCACCAAGATTGGCCAAAGAAGATGAATTGCTTCAAGGCCGAGTTTGCTTACGCTATCTTTTGTTTGGGAATGAAAAAGCCAAGCTAAGAACTGTACAATTAAAGTTTGATAAGTAGGAAATAATTGTACAGGGTATTTCTTTTATTCTTTTTAATATCCTTGGGCAGTTTGGATCTTTTATTATTAATAGAGAACACCTGCAGCAATTTGGTTGAGGTTGGAATGCTTTATTGGGATGTGTTTCATCTGTACTCTTTGTACTCTCCTGGGAGTATACAGAGTATTTCATCTATTTTTCTTCAATTTTCCTTGGCAATTTTGGATGCCCATAGGTTGCTTTTTTATGAGTTTTCTGAGCAGTTTTGCATGTGAATCATATACTCTCTATACCCTCAGTACTCTCTATACTCTCTGTACTCTCTATACTCTCTGTACTCTATGCACCCTCTATACTCTCTGTACTCTATGTACTCTCTATACTCTTTGTACTCTCTGTACTCTCTATACTCTCTATACTCTCTATACTTTCTGTACCCTCTGTACTTTATGTACTCTTTATACTCTTTATTCCATTGCAGGTAGTTTGAAGGCTGACTATAAGAATATTTGAGGTGTTCTGTGGCTTAACTCTTTGTATTCTCCTCATAGTACAAATTCTTTGCTCATTTTTTCCCATTTCCACTTTTTGCTTTGGGAATGGAGAGGAATTGTTCACTATAACCTAAAAGCAAGTTGGATGCTCCTGGGTTGCTTTTTTATGAGTTTTCTGAGCAATTTTGCATGTAAACCCTCTTTATACTCTCTATACCCTTTGTACTCTCTATACTCTCTGTACTCTATGTACTTTCTATATCTTATATACTCTCTGTACTCTTTAGACTCTCTATATACTCTTCTCTACTCAGTAGTTGATATAATATAGTTTACAATTCTATGATGATTTCTTTACTTGTTTGGAGAAAATAAGCTTACTTTTGATATTCAAATTATATCATATTTTAAATTGATCAACCAAAAAAGAAGTTAAAATTTACATTATCTAAAATTTAAGTTATACTCACCACATCTGTAATGCCTCAATCTGAAAGTATGCAGAGAAAGAATATGAACTAATGATGTATGTAATATAAGTGGGTACGATTATTAAATTTAACTCTTTAATAAAGGAAATTATGATCTTTAAAAATGTGGTGGAATTTTATGAATGCATAAAATTACTTTCTACCAGTCGAAATCATACTTCTTAAAATCTACTTTCTACTGAAACATGTGCATAAAATAGACAAATAAACTGTCGATGATGCTTACCAACGTATTATTTAGAAATTTAAATTTTGAAGGCAGTGTGGAGCAAATTCTATATTTTAAGATGAGAAATTTTTTCAAATAATGTAATAACTAAAAGTATCATCTGAATTAAATTAATATTATTGATAAATTTATAAATAATTACTAAACTAATATCATCAGTACTAATATCATCTTAATCAAAGAATTTTTTTTCTTTGGCTTCTGCTAAACTTGTTGATAGGAACATACAGGCTTATCAAGAATTATAATGCATGCAATAAAAATTATTTCATAAAATATAGAGTACTTTATAGAGTATATATCAAACTATGTAATACCTGCAATGAAAATCAGCTCATCCTCGTAAGCAAGGTAGATTCATCAATTAGAAACTGCAATTTGATAAAATATGAGAAATTTTATTGCCACAGTCTAAGGATTACAAAGTCCTTAATAGGGGTTAAACTCTATGCACTGTTGCTTTAAGAGCAACAAACAACATAGCGAGGAAAAAACCAAGTAAAATAATTGACCCATATTAAAGTCCATTTGACCTTCCTGGTTTCAAGCAAGTTATGTACCCTCTACTCTCTACTCTGAAATGATTGCACAAATAAGAACACATAACTAAATGATATCATGCATTGAAATTTTTTTCTGTAATAATATCCATCATCAACTTAGTGTACCCTTCAACCGATTGTTGAGCTCGAGTTGAATTCCTGAGGTAGAACATCGTATCAGTTAATGATTTTTTATAGTATCGATGTGTGCTATTCTGTGCATACCTCTGAAAAACACTCTGGCATAATAGAGAAATGTGTTGCAATGGGTGACGAAATACATTCTGCGACACTATCAGTTTGTACTTTGGTTTCTGCAACAAGAAAAATAGGATGGTTTGAAGATTAGCAGCAATATTTTAAATAATAAAAATTAAGAGGAAAATAGAGAATTACTCTTGGCTTTCTTGGATCTCTCCCAATATCCCTTAAGCCTTGCGTTGGAAACACCGGGCGTTGCTTAAGCTGGATCCTTTAAGATATCTTTTCTTTATGCATTTGTGGTTGACTTCTTCTTCTTAGCTCTTTCTGTGGTGGAAGAAATTCCACTTATTATAAATTCGACATCATCATTATAGTTTTTTAAGGATTGAGCATATAGTCACCATTTCTATTTACCTCCTCGATGCTTATTTGATATGTATATCAATATGGTTCCAAAAAATAATGCCGAGCATTTCCATCTGGCTTCCACATCTCTTAATTTTTTTATATGCACTATCGATGTAAATATCCTCTTTGCTCGTAGACCATCGCATGAGAAGATACTTATCCGAATACGACTACATCTTCGACTAAGAACTCGATACAATGGGCACAAAGTAATCCCATCATTTCAAATTTCTTACAAGTACAAGTTACATCTAGGTAGTCCCATTAAATGAACAACCATATTTTGGATGAATTTTATTCTCTAAGTTTCTCACCAAATACTCCATGGGGCCATCCACACGCATCGATAGCCTCCAACACCATGCAAAAATTCTTCCTCAAACATAATATAAAGCTTTCATGTATAAAATATAACTGCTTATTTTAGAATTGGACTGGCCTTAACAATAGGAACAATCGATGACTGGCTACACTTAAAGTCTTCGTCATGTTCATTCCGGCACCATGTCTCCATAACCTTCTCCAACCCCAAGAAACAATCTGTGAGCAAACTTATTAGTTTAGAGATTCCATGACATATGTTGTTCATTGACTCACTACGTTATGTTGACAAGATGTCCATGCAGAATGAGTCTTTGTTGAATGCAGTGGACCACTTGGATCTAATTTTATAAAGCTCAGACAGCCAAGCATGATCATACAAATTGCCTTCTTTTAGTATGGCAGACCAAGCTTCTTCAAACTCTTCCTCTTAGTCACATTTGCTCATGTATGCATAAAATAGTCTTTGTACCCTCTTATTACTATTAAAGTAGTGAACCTTGGAAGGAGTTTTCTTCAAAATATGCCATCAACAAACCTATGTATGCGGTATATAATTCTCGATTTCGCCATAGCTTGATCTTGATTAGTGAATATTGTTGTAGGATGTCTATCACTCATCAACCGAAGAAATGTCTGGAATAGCCATGAGAATGACTCAATCATCTCTTTTGATAAAAAGGCTACTCCAAATAACACATTTTGCTAGTGATGATTCACTCCAACAAGAGGGGCACAAATAAGATTATATTTATTGAATCGATAACTTGTATCAAAAATTATCGCATCATCAAAATAGTCATATTCTATCCTAGACATGTCATTGCTCTAAAAAAGCTTACTAAGCAATATGACTCATGAACTTGTACATCCCATGCAAACATCCCGGCCCATTTTGTCTTTCCTTGAATATAATTAATGCACCATCACTTCAATCCTTGATCTTTTTTCTTTCTAGATAAAATTGAAAGCATCTCTTTTTGTGAATCCAATATTCTCTACACCGCCAACTTCCTCACTTAGATAGCTGAATGCATCAGTTGCTCTAATTCCAGCCTCTGTCATTGTGTTCAACATGGAAGCCTTTTCATTGCTAATGCATCCGTATGATCTAAGAAGATGTAGGTCAGCAGGCTTTGCCAATGAATGATTATGACTTTCTATATATTTTTTAACCATCCGCCTCTCCAAGTCACTCTAATCATGGCCGGACAAGCAATCCATGTATCAGTTTTCTGGAATTTTGCTAAGCCGTTTAGACTGGCATATTTCTTCCGACCTACTTTTGCACATAAAAAATCTTTTGATTTCAATTTAATTCATAACTAGTATGGTCCTTCCAACATTGAAGCTTTGATGTAGTAAAGCATGTTGCATACTCCTCCATTTCATTCTCAAGAACATTAAGGAGTCTCCCAAATTTGGGTCATTAGACATCATGACTTCGTCATCACACTGCTCATTGACTGCATTCACCTGCCCAGACAGCTCCACATAAATGTGACATGTAAAATAACTCCACAAATAAATATATTCCTCCAAATAGGCCAAAGAAAGTGAAAGAAATGAGCTAAATACTGAGAGTACAGAGAGTAAGATACAAAATTTCTCCAGAAAGCATCCAAACAGCCACTAAATTACTTCCACTGGAATGTAATGAACATAATATGAGCAACCAAGCTAAAGAAACTGAAAAAAATATCTACAAAATCATCTGTACTTTCAAGAGAATACAACGAGTACAGATAAAAATAATACTAAAAAACTAACCAAACAGCCTCCAAATTATTCCTGATGGATTGTAATGAACATATTTCCTCCAAACATTCTCATAGAAACTGTAAAAAATGCCCAAAATACTTTATAATGTACTCTCATGAGAGTACATAGAGTACACATGCAAAACTCTCCTAAAAACTAATTTAAACAGCCTGCAAGTTACTTCGAATGGAATGTAATGAACATATTCTCTCCAGACAGGCCAGGAACTCATGAAAAATAATATGAAATTGGTTAGTACTCTCATGAGATTACAGAGAGTATACCCATGCAAAGTAGATCCTCAAAACAAGTAAAGTCCTCTTGCAAAGAACTCCAAACAGTGTAGGAAATATACACTAAATAAAATAATTTCAAGGAATAACACTAACAAATCGTAAAAAAATTATACGTATACAACGATTAAGAAAAATTATCGATGAAACATAAGCAGTATTATATCAAGTTGCCCATGAGTTGAGAAGAGTACAGATAGTACAGAGAGTACAGAGAGTACAGAGAGTACAGAGAGTATAGAGAGTACAGAGAGTACAAAGGGGGCAGTCTTCTTACTCAATAAGGCTTCTTTCACTTTGTATTTTTTACTTTCAAGATGCTCTTTAAGGGCTTCCTCACTGGAAGTTCTGACCTCACAGATAACACATTTCCTCTATGTCATAAGATCTTCTCCCCTCTATTTGGCATCTTTATTATCACTATAACTTCATCGGGGGTGAAAGGAATGCACTGCCCACCCAGAAAGAAAGCCTGGTTCTCTATCTCCCAGCAAGATAAGATTGAGGTAATAGCAATTGAGTCTTGCTGAATTCCATGGAGTCTAATGAATTGATGCAGATGAAGCCTCTGTAAAATGTCAATGACTTCATTACTAAAGAGTGTTGTAGTATAATCAAACACCGTTAGAGCGGTGGTAGGATCGATCTGTTATCCTATTCCCGACATGGTAAACTTCAAAATGAAAAGTCAAGAATGATAGTACGATGCAAATCAATCATAAAACCAACCAAGTCACCCTACAAAATTGCTACTAATGGATTGTAATGAACATATTTCCTACAAACAAAGCCAAATAAATTGCAAAATATTATAAAATCATCTCAGATTCTCATGAGAGTATAGAGAGTCTAGATGCAAAAAATTCCCTAGAAATCATCCAAACAACTGTCAAATTGCTTCCAATGGAATGTACTAAACCTAATCTCAACAACCAGGCCAAAAAAACTGAAAAAAAATGGCCAAAAATCATATGAACTCTCATGAGAGTACAGAGAGTACAGATGGAAGAAAACACTAACAAATCAGTCAAATAACCTCCAAATTGTGCCTAATGAACATATTTCCTCCAAACAGGCCAAAAAAATAGGAAAAAAATGACCAAAATGCTTTGTACTCTCAGGAGAGTACAGAGAGTACAGAGAGTACAGAGAGTATAGAAAATAAAGAGAGTACAGAGAGTACAGAGAGTACAGAGAGTAAAGAGAGTATAGAGAGTAAAGAGAGTATAGAGAGTATAGAGAGTACAAAGAGTACAGAGAGTACAAGAATTACAGAGAATACAGAGAGTAATGAAAATAATCTCAACAACCAGTCCGAAGAAATCGGAGAAAATGTCCAAAAATTATCTATACTCTCAAGAGAGTACAGATGCAAAATAACACTAAAAAAATAACCAAACAGCCTCCAAATTATTCGTGATGGATTGTAATGAACATATTTCCTCCAAACAGCCAAAAAATTATTTCTAATGGAATGTAATGACCATATTCTCCATCCAAAATAAACCGCAAAAAATATTCAAAATCATTTGTACTCTCATGAGAGTACAGAGAGTACAGATGCAAAAATCCCTCAAAACAAGCAAACTCTTCTTGCAAAGAACTCCAAACAATGTAAGAAATATACACTAAATAAAAGAATTTCAAGGAATAACACTAACAAACCATAAAAAAATTGTACGTATACAACGGTTGAGAAAAATTAACAATGAATTTTTATTTAATACATCCTCAGCTATTTCCTCAAGGCCATAACTTCCAAATTTTTTCTTCATCTTCATGGTTCTTTCAAAAAAGAAATGGATTTTCACTTTCTCTCTCTGAGCTCGATTTGCAAGAAAAAAATACACCCCTAAACCCTAAATCTAGATATATATTTCTTTTAAATTCTTCTTGCGCATTCCAACGATGCTTCTTCTCCCGCTATTTGAACGAGGCGGGTGGGTCGCCAGATAAACGGCGCCGCCATCCGCCCGCATGCCGTTATGCTAAAATGGAAAAAAACAACCGAATGCGTCGTTAGATTGAGTCGTGATGTAAAGCTACATGCGGACTCCAGACGTAATATTTTCTCCTTCCATTCACGGTTCGCATGCAACCGCTCTCGCTCTTCTGTTCAAATTTGCCAAACCGTTCCTCCCGGAGAAAATATTACATCGAGTCCGCGACGCGTAATACGTGACTCCAATCAACTGACGACGCTGCGGTCCCGGATTTTGCCCGATGAGCGATTAACTGAGAAATAATGGGACGGCTTTCACTGGCCCGACCCGGCCCGTAAACGTCGATGGCGTATTAACGGACGGCGCATAACGGCGCTCGCTGTATTGACATTTCCCTGGCCCGACCCGGCCGTAAGTGTTCCAAAAGCGAGAGACGAAGAACGAGAAACATTACCGACGTTCGACATTCCTCGTCCCAGGGATTTTTTTCTCGCCTCCGATCGGCGACCGACGCCACTCATTGGTATAGCAAATCATAAATTGAGGTATTGTAGGTGACTACATGAGGTATTTACACATGCATTCCCGAACTTGAATGAATTTAGAGTTTACTCTATTCTTCTCACTATCCAGTGAAAGATTGGTTGTTTTTATAGGTTATTTTGTATTCAGACTCTCTTTCTGAGGGTACCAATTTTGACCTTTTTTTTCATTTTTTTTTGCCAACTCCTTATGTTTATATTCATTATATTCAAAAGGAAGCATTTGATGGCAGTTTGGGTGATTTTGGGTGGGTATTTTGCCAGACTCTGTACCTCTTTGAGGGTATGCACTCTTTGATCTTTTTTTTCCAATTTTTCTGCCAACTCCTTATGATTATGTTTAGAACACTATAATGGAATCATTTGATGGCGCTTGGGTGATTTTGGGTGGTATTATGACCAGACTGTACCTCTTTGAGGGTACACCCTTTGATCTTTTTTTTCCATTTATTTTGCCAACTCCATGATTATGTCTAGGTACGAAAGGAAGCATTTGATGGCGCTTGGGTGGTTTCTGGTTTAGTGACCAGACTCGTGGTACCCTTTGAGGGTACGATAGTTTTTTGCGCTTTTTCCAAATTTATGCCAATTCCATATGATTATGTTTAAACATTGCAAAAGGAAGCATTTGATGGCGCTTGGGTGGTATCTGGGTTTAGTATCTCAGACTCGGTACCTCTTTGAGGGAGATTGTTTTTTGCGCTTTTTCCTTTCCAAATTTATGTTGCCAATTCCATATGATTATGTTTAGAACATTGCAAAGGAAGCATTTGATCGCAGTTTGGGTGGTATTTGGGTGGTTTAGTGCATCTGTACCCTGTGTACCTCTTTGGAGGGTACAGATTATTTTTGATTTTTCCAAATTTATGTTGCCAATTCCATATGATTATGTTTAGAACATTGCAAAGGAATCATTTGATGATGGCGGTTTGGTGTGGTATGGGTGGTTTAGTGCATCGTACCTACCTCTTTGGAGAATGATTGTTTTTTTTTTTTCCAAATTTTTTGCCAATTTCATATGATTATGTTTAGAACATTGCAAAGGAACATTTGATGGCGCTTTTGGGTGGGTATTTTGCATCTGCACTGTGTACCTCTTTGAGGGTACGATCTTTTTTTCCATTTATTTCGCCAACTCCTTATGATTATGTTTAGACTGCAAAGGAAGCATTTGATGGCGCTTTGGTGATGGTGGTTTAGTGTGCATCAGTCCTCTTTGAGGGTTGCACCCTTTTGATCTTTTTTTTCCGCTTTTTTTCGCCAATTCCTTCGATTATGTTTAACATTGCAAAGGAAGCATTTGATGGCGCTTGTGGGTTTTGGATGGGTATTTTACTCACTGTGTACCTCTTTGAGGTACGATCTTTTGATAGTTTTTCCATTTTATTTTGCCAAATCCTTATGATTATGTTTAACATTCAAAGGAAGCATTTGTGGTTGGGTTTAGTGCATCTACTCCTGTACCTCTTTGAGGGTACATTTTTTGCGCTTTTTCCAAATTTATTTGCCAATTCCATTATGATTATGTTTAGAACATACAAAGGAAGCATTTGATGTTGGGTGGTTTCGGGTGGTTTAGTGCATCGTACCTCTTTGAGGGTATGATTATTTTGTAGTTTTTTCCAAATTTATGTCAATTCCATATGATTATGTTTAGAACATTACAAAGGAATCATTTGATGGCGTTTGGGTGGTATTGGTTTAGTGCATTCTGACTGTACCTCTTTGGAGGGTACAGATTGTTTTTGAGTTTTTCCAAATTTATTTTGCCAATCTTATGATTATGTTTATAACATGCAAGGAATCATTTGATGCTTGGTGGTTTGGATGGGTATTTTGTACTCACTGTACCTCTTTGAGGGTAATGTTTTGATATTTTTTTCCGCTTTTTTGCCAACTCATGATTATGTTGGGCATCATAAAGGAAGCATTTGATGGCGTTGGGTGATTTGTGGTTTAGTACCAGACTGTACCTCTTTGAGGGTACACCTTTTGATCTTCCATTTATGCCAATTATGATTATGTTTAGCATGCAAAGGAAGCATTTGGCGCTTGTGGTTTCGGTATTATGCATCAGACTGTGTACCTCTTTGAGGGTACCTTTTGATCTTTTTTTTTTTTCCATTTATGCCAACTCCTTATGATTATGTCTGGCATTAAAAGGAAGCATTTGATGGCGCTTGGGTGGTATGTATTTAGTGCATCAGACTGTACCTCTTGAGGGTACATTATTTTGCGCTTTTTCCATTTATTTTGCCAATTATGATTATGTTTAACATAGGAAGCAATGGCTTTTGATTTGATTTGCACTATAATGAATCAGGATGGTTATGGGTATTATGCATCAGACTGTATTCTTTGAGGGTACTGAGACTATCTTTTTTTTCGCTTTTTGCCAACTCTTATGATTATGTTTAGAACATATAATGGAAGCATTTGATGGCGCTTGGGTGATTTTGGTTATGCATCCATCATTACCTCTTTGGAGGGTACACATTTTGACCTTTTTTTTCCATTTATTTCCAACTCGATTATGAGGCATTGCAAAGGAAGCATTTGATGGCGTTGTGGTTTGGGTGGGTTAGTGCATCTCAGACTGTACCTCTTTGAGGAGATATTTTTTGCGCTTTTTTCCAAATTTATGTTGCCAATTCCTTATGATTATGTTTAACATTCGAAGCATTTGATGGCGCTTGTGGTATTGGTGGTTTAGTGCATCAGACGTGTACCTCTTTGAGGGTACTGATTATTTTTTGCGCTTTTTTCCAAATTTATTTTGCCAATTTCATATGATTATGTTTTGCAAAATGAAGCATTTGATGGCGTTTTGGTATTGGTTTTGCATCAGACTGTACCTCTTTGAGGGTCATTTTTTTTAACCTAATTACTTGTTTTTTTCAAGTTAACCATGTCGGGAAAAGGATAACATCGAGCAGCCTACCACTGTGAGAAATGTGTTCGATAATATTACAGCACGCTTCACTGATGAAGCCACTAACATTTTAAAGAAGCTTCATCTCCATCAATTCATTAGACTCCACGGCATCAAGCAAGACTCGGCCATTACATCGATCGCTTGCCGGACATAAAAAGCAAGCTTTCTTGGGTGGGCGCATATTCCTTTCACCCCGATGAAGTTGCATTGATGATAGGGATGCCAAACAGAGAAGGTTGTATGGAAATCCGTCGTTGTTCACATCTGACTACAAGAATCAACTTGAGAATTCGATGGCTCGTTACGCCAGCTTGTATATTTTCCGTCAAATCTATTTTTTGTATATCACAATTACAAGGTGGCATCGAATTGATTGCTTACCCGATATAGATAGATTTGTCGAATACAACCGGGATTTGGGACTTTCTAGTCCCAATGATGTTATTGCATCAAAGATCTGCACCCGTGGGTTACATGAGTGGCTTTGTCACTCTTCTCGATGGTATGTTTTATATCTCCATGTGAAATAAAATGTCTTGAAGTTTACTTAATATATTCATTGTAGATATGGGCTACGAGCACATAAGCATCATAAGCCATCCAACGCAAAGCCAATATGTCGCGATGAAAAAATAGAGTTCCAAAAAATGCTTTCACGGTTTGGGAGGCACCTGTGTGACATATAATAATATCACTTAGTTCATATAAGAATGTATTTATTTATGTTGTTTTCAAAATTTTTTATCCTCTTACCAGTATGCCTTTCATTCGAGGACTTATTGGAAGAGAGAATTGGCTCCTTCAGTCTCCCCGCCCAACAATTAACTGAGCCGGATTGTCCCGCATTTTAAGTCCAATTAGCATCCCCCAACTGACTCTCCTTATAGCTCTCTCCTCGATATTCTCCCCGCCCAGGTTTCAAGCCCGCCTCGCTACTACCCCAAAGCAGACCATGCTGGAGAGGATGTTTGCAGTTTGAAGGACCAGAGAGACAAGATCGCCTCTCCATGCAACAAGAATCCAGAGGTTGGATGGGCTTGATTAGGGTTGCTATCGAGGATGTTCAGCCAGCTTCCTACCACCCAAATGTGGGAGGCCACCACGTTCAGGAGGGTACAAGGAAGCTCAGGAGGCTACCACAGAGCTTCCATGGAGTTTAATGCTTCAACAGGGAAGCCCGCGTGGACTCAGTAGAGAAGTCGTGGAGGCCACCACTACATGAATGCTCCAAACTGTAATGATCGATGGGAGTTAAAGCTCCAGATAAGAAAGAGGAAAATTATTACCTTTCACACACACTTACGTGAAGTCTCGAGCAAGAATAATGATGTGGTGGCTCCACCAAGCCGCAGAGTGGAGGTATTAAGTTACTTTCTTTCGATTTGAGATAATTGAAATAGTTTAAAATTTTTTATATTTTTTAAAGCGTAGAGGTAACGCTAGTTGTGGTGGTGGAGCAAAGTAAGAATCATCTCGAGATCGATCCTTCATTCATAGTTAATCGACTCCATGACTAAAGTTTGTTATAGGTTCGCAAAGATGAGCCAATAGAGTCGATGACCCACGTGACCGCTATTATCGCTTGTGGAGGAGCATCACGGAGGTACGATCATCTCAGAGATCGATTGTTTTATTCATAGTGGATGTAGCTTTCATCACTAGTCGCCATCAATAATTTCGGCATCGAGGCACTTCATGTTGTTGAGTTCTCATCCGAGCTCTTTTGCTGCCGATGCTCGATCTTATTGACACGCATGCTCGGTGAGGAGTAAGTCAAGACTTATTCGTGTCCTTCATACATAAAATAACCTATTCGTCGCTTAAGATCACTTTAAAATATTATTACTTGGTGATACAAGATTCGCGGGTCGGAATATCATTATTGCACGGGGCGTGATCGATGACTTCGATGGATCAATATCTCTCAGATGCACACATTGATGCCTTCGCCTACTTTCTGGCCGAGAAGAACTCGCCCTGCCCGGGGCTGTATGTCCCATATTTGTACATATCATGCTTGCATTGGTATGTTCCCAAGTGAATGTTCAGATACGATTCGCTTTGTTTATATAAAAGCGTAATGTGTAATCGTTCTCTTTTCCTCAGAGTTATGCCGTTCGTATGAAGATGGAGAGCAAAATGTTCATCCAAAGATATCACGCAGCTGTGTCGAGGGTTAAATCTTATTGCCGCTATAAAAATCAAAGACTGACACTCGGTTGGGTATAAGACAGAGGCCGGCATTTTATGACTCATTGCCCAAACCCAACTCATAAGAGCATTCTTCCGAAATTGTAAGAACTTTTTCTCAAATTTGGTTCTCTAACTATTTTTTTTCCTGTCCAACTTATTGAGATTTTGTCGGCTATTTAGATCAAATTACTTGTGAAGATGTCAAGTGTGCTTTATGAGCGATCCAGTAAATGGCCAATCGACATAGTGAGTGGGATACCAAGAAAATAGTGTAATCATGAATGTTTTTCAAGAAATACATGGAAAAGAATCAAAACCTCCGGGATTGGGTACACCGATTGGCCAAAGAAGATGAATTTATTTAGAAGTTACCACGCACATTTTGTTTGGACTTAAAAATCCAAAGTGAGAACAATATTATTTTGTTTCATATAGATTTTGAGGTATTGATAAAGAATGCAATAAAGGGTGATTTCTGCCATAAAATTTGGTTCTGATTGTATATTTTCCTTGAATATTGTGCATGTAGTGTAGATGAATATTCAATTTTCTTTGAGTGAATGCCAAGGTTTTTCACTATAAATGCTCATTTGATGATTAGATTATAAATATATTATTGATATGCAATGTATATATCGTGATGATTTAATTTAGTGTGGTTTCATACATATTTTTTTAATATTTATCAGGAAAATGTTGAAGTAGTTATTTATTTGATTGTGCTCTAAACATGTATTTTTTTCACTTTAAACATATTTATGATCATAATATGTGATTGAGATTGATGAATAATGATATTACATAAAAACAATGATTCTAAAGATGATACAGATGACAAAGATTAACCATAAAATCAAATGATTCTCCGGGATGGCCTAAAACATAATCATAAGGATTTGGCAAATTAAAATGGAAAAAAAGCTAAAAAATAATTTACCTCCAAAGAGGTACATGTCTGATGGAAAGACCCATCCTTAACCACCCAAAGCAATCAAATGATTCTATGTAAACATAATCATGGATTTGGCAAATTAAAATGGAAAAAAAATGCAGAAATAATCACCCTCCAAAGAGGTACACAGGTACGATGGAAAAGACCATCCTTAACACCCAAATCATCAAATGATTTTATGGCCTAAACATAATCATAAGGATTTGGCAATTAAAATAAAAATGAAAAAAACAATCGTAATTCTCCAAAGAGGTACTGTGGGTACGATGGAAAGACCCATCCTAACCACCAAACCGCCATCAAATGATTCCTATGCCTAAACATAATCATAAGGATTTGGCAAATTAAAATGGAAAAAATCAAAAAATAATCATTCTCCAAAGAGGTACAGTGTACATGCAAGACATCCTTAACCACCCAAATTGCAATCAAATGATTCCTCATGGCCTAAACATAATCATAAGGATAATAAAATAAAAAAAAATGCAAAAAAACAATGCATCTCCAAAGAGGTACACTGGTACGATGGAAAAGACCATCCTTAATCACCAAACCGCCATCAAATGATTCCTAATGCCTAAACATAATCATAAGGATTTGGCAAATTAAAATGGAAAAAATCAAAAACAATGTATCCAAAGAGGTACACAGGTACGATGGAAAACCATCCTTAACCACCCAAATTTAATCAAATGATTCCTTATGCCTAAACATAATCATAAGGATTTGGCAAATTAAAATGAAAAGGTGAAAATAACCATCTCCAAAGAGGTACATGTGGTACGATGGAAAAACCACCAACCCACCAAAGCCATCAAATGATTCCTCCATAAACATAATCATAAGGATTTAATTAAAATAAAAAAATGAAAAAATAATGAATTCTCCAAAGAGGTACAGTGGTACGATGGAAAACCACCAACCACCCAAACCGCCATCAAATGCTTCCTAATGTCTAAACATAATCATAAGGATTTGGCAAATAAAATGGAAAAAAAAAAACAATCACTCCAAAGAGGTACAGTGAATGTAAAACCCATCAACCACACCCAAATTGCAATCAAATGATTCCTTATAAAAACATAATCATAAGGATTTGGCAAATTAAAATAAAAAAAAAAAAATAACCAGTACCTCCAAAGAGGTACAGTGGTATAAAAAACCACCTAACCACCCAAAGCCATCAAATGCTTCCTTGAATGGCCTAAACATAATCATAAGGATTTGGCAAATAAAATGGAAAAAATTCAGAATTCTCCAAAGAGGTACACAGTACAGATAAAAACCACCAACCACCAAATAAAATCAAATGCTTCCTTGCAATGCCTAAACATAATCATAAGGATTTGGCAAAATAAAATGGAAAAAAAAAATAATCCATCTCCAAAGAGGTACACAGGTAATGCACTAAACCACCCGAAATCCACCAAATGCCATCAAATGCTTCCTTTGCAATGTTCTAAACATAATCATAAGGAATTGGCAAAATAAATTTGGAAAAACTAAAAAAAAACAATCACTCCAAAGAGGTACAGGTACGATGCACTAAACCACCCAAACCCCAACCGCCATCAAATGCTTCCTTTGCAATGTTCTAAACATAATCATAAGGAATTGGCAAAATAAATTTGGAAAAAACTGCAAAAAACAATCTGTACCCTCCAAAGAGGTACACAGGGTACAGATGCAAAATACAAGCCAGAATCCACCCAAACAAGAATGTAATGAACATTATTTCTAGTATCAGGCACAATAAACTGTAAAAAGGCAATAAACTATCTATTATTTATTGCACATATTTATTGGTACTGTCTAATGATTACAATTTCCTCAGGAATTAACTCAATCACTATTGCTTAAAGGTACAAAGACCTGTCAAAATCTCCTAGCTAAATACAGTCAAAACTGGATAATGTCATGTATCAAAATGTTTTCCTGAGATAATATCCATCATGAGCTTAGTACCCTTCACCGATTGGTTCATTGTGGAGCTCGAAGTTAAATTCCGCATGTAGAACATTGTATCGTTGGTACTTTCTTACAAAGATCGATGTGTGATATTATATGCTTACCTCAAAACACCGGGCATAAAGAAAGGTGTTGCAACTTGAGGAAACACGCGAACGCTATCGACTTTAGTTTGGTTTCTACAACAAAAAAAAAGTATGATTAACATATTTAAAATACTAAAACTAATACGCAAATGGAAAATTACTTGGCTTTCTTGGATCTCTCCCAATATCCTTAAGCGAATTGGAAACACCCTTTGACGCTTTGACTGGATCATTTAAGATGCCTTTTCCTTATCCGTCGTGGTTAACTTCTTATTCTTAATTGCTTTGTAAGATGGAGGAGAATTCCCACTTATTATAGTGTCGACATCATCATATAGTTTTTTAGGATCCAAGCATATAGTCCTCTCTTATTTCCCCTGTCCGATGCTTTATTTGATATGCATATCGACTTATGTGGTTCTAAAATAATGCCGTAAGCATTTCCATCTGCACATCTCTTAATTTCTGTATGCACTATCAATATAAATATCCCTCTTGCTCTAGTAGACCGCGATGAGAAGATACTTGTCCGAATGCACAACATCCTCCGACTAAGAACTCTAATATGGGCACAAAGTAATCCCATCATTTCAAATTTTTTGCATGTACAAGTTACTTCTAGGTAGTCCTATCGAAATGCACACTCCATGTTTTGATTTTTATTCTCTAAGTTTCTTACCAAATACTCCATGGTGTTGTCATCCGCTTAGTTCGATAGCCTCCAACACCATGCAAAAATTCCTCTTCAAACATAACGTAAACCTTTCTTGTAAAAAAAAGCAGCTTGTTTTAGAATTGACTGGTCTTACAACAGAACAATCGATGATGGCTACACTTGAAGTCTTCGCCATTTTCATTCATGCCATGTCTCCATAAGCTTTTCCAACCCCAAGAAACAACTGTGAGTAACCTGGTTTAGATATTCCGCGGCATACATTTCGTGGACTCACTACGCTATGCTGACAAGATGCCCATGCAATGAGTCCTTGTCAATGCGGACCACTTGATCTAATCTTATAAAGCTCGCATCAACCAAGCATGATCATGCAAATTGCCTTCTTCTAGCGGTACAAGCCTCTAAACTCTTCCTCGAGTCACACTTACTCATGCATTTATAAAATAGCCCTTGTACTTATCTTATTAAGCAATGAACTTTGGAAGGAGCTTTGAAATATGCCATCACAACCTATGATGAGTGTGCAAAAACAGCTGATAGCTCTCGCCATACCGATCTTGATCGTTGAATATTGTATAGGATGTCACATTCATCAACCTAAGAAATGTTTGAATAGCCATGAATGACTCAATTGTCTCTTCGATAAAAAAGGCTACTCCAAATAATACATTTTGCTGATGATGATTACTCCAACAAGAGGGGCACAAACAAGATTATATTTATCGAATTGTATCAAATATTATCACATCCCCAAAACAATCATATTCTATCCTAGACATGCCATTGCTAAAAAAGAAACTTACTAAGCAATCGACTCATCAACTTGTACATCCCATGCAAACATCCCATCACCGCTTGCTTTCCTTAAACAAGATTAATGCGTTACTATCACCATTCGCAATCCTCGATCTTTTCTTTCTCAATAAAATTGAAGCATCTCTTTTGAACCCGACATTCTCTACGCCGCCAACTTCCTCGCGAGATAATGCTGTTCTAATACCGCCTCTCATTGTCTTCAACACGACGCTTCTCATCACTAATGCATCTATGTGATCCGAGAAGATGTAGGTCGTAGCTCGCCAAAGAATGATTATGACATTCAGTATGTTTCTTTTAATCCAATTCCTCCAAATCAACAGAGAATCTAATCATGACAACCGCTTCTTGTATCAACTTTCGAATTTTGTTAAGCCTTTAGAGCATTCTTCCACCGCTTTTGCACATGAAATCTTTTGATTTCAATTTCTTTGAGTTTGGCCAATAACTAGTATGGTCCTTTCAACACCAAGCCAATTTGATGTGCATAGTCACACAAAGGCATATGCCTCCGCTTTCATTCTCAAGGTTAAGGAGTTTCTCCAAATCATCAGATTTACCGCGAATAGATACAAAAATATGTTAGAAAATATGGATGAAAAATACCCACCCAGAAATCACCCAAACGGTCATCAAATGCTTCCTTTGTAATGCCTAAACATAATCATAAGGAGTTGGCAAAAAAAAAAATATCAAAATGTCTCAGACCCTCCAAAGAGGTACATAGGTATGATGCAAAAAACCCGAAACCATCACCAAACCGCCATCAAATGCTTCCTTATAATGCCCTAAACATAATCATAAGTTAAAAAAAATGGAAAAAAGATCAAAGGTCTGTACCTCCAAAGAGGTACACAGGTACGATGCACTAACCCACCCAAAACCACCCAAACCCATCAAATGCTTCCTTTGCAATGTACATAATCATAAGGAGTTGGCAAAAATGGAAAAAAAGATCAAAAGGGTCTCAGACCTCCAAAGAGGTACGTGGTACATGCATAATACCCACCCAAAATCACAAACCGCCATCAAATGCTTCCTTTAATGCCCCTAAACATAATCATAAGGAGTTGAAATAAATGGAAAAAAGATCATGTCTGACTCCAAAGAGGTACACAGGTACGATGCACTAAACCACCAAAACCACCCAAATTGCCATCAAATGCTTCCTTTGTAATGTTCTACATAATCATAAGGAGTTGGCAAAAAATGGAAAATATGGGTCCAGATTCCAAAGAGGTACGTGGTACACATGCACTAAACCACCCAAACCGCCATCAAATGCTTCCTTAAATGTTCTAAACATAATCATAAGGAGTTGGCAAAAAATTGGAAAAAAGATCAAAAGAGGTCAATTCTCCAAAGAGGTACACAGGTACGATGCACTAAACCACCTAAATCAAACCGCCATCAAATGCTTCCTTATAATGTTCTAAACATAATCATGGAGTTGGCAAAAAAATTGGAAAAAAATATCAAAAGGTCTCAGACCTCCAAAGAGGTACACTGTGGTACGCACTAAACCACCCAAACCACAAACCGCCATCAAATGCTTCCTTTGCAATGCTCTAAACATAATCATAAGGAGTTGGCAAATAAATGGAAAAAAGATCAGGTCTGTATCTCCAAAGAGGTACGTGGTATGATGCATAATACCACCCAAAATCACCCAAACCGCCATCAAATAATTCCATTATAATGTTCTAAACATAATCATAAGGAGTTGGCAAAAACTGGAAAAAGATCAAAGGTCGTAATCTCCAAAGAGGTACTGTGGTACGATGCACTAAACCACCCGTAAACCACCCAAACCGCCATCAAATGCTTCCTTTGCAATGTTCTAAACATAATCATAAGGAATTGGCAGCATAAATTTGGAAAAAAAATCAAAATTTACCCTCCAAAGAGGTACACAGGTATGATGCACTAAACCACCCAAAACCACCCAAACCGCCATCAAATGCTTCCTTGTAATGTTCTAAACATAATCATAAGATTTAAAATAAAATGGAAAATCAAAAGAGTCTCAGATCTCCAAAGAGGTAAAATGATGCAAAATAACACTCAAAATTAAATATTCGACAAAAAACATCCAAATTGTTTAATCTAAGTAATGAACATATTCTCTTCGAGAAGAATAATATCACTAATAAACCGTAGAAAAAATGCAGAGCATTACCGAATTTGTATTTAATACATCCCTAAAATGGTTGTTATTCTCAACGCTCTCCATCTTCATGGTTCTTTAAAGAGATCATTTATTTTCTCTCAGCTTCTTGAAAAATTAACTCAACCCTAAATCGCTATATATTTTTAAAATTCCTCCCGATTCAACGCGGTCGAAAGTGGAAATGTCAATACAATTAGCCATCTACACGCCATCGACTTTACATCTCCTGAAAGCTGTCCGCTATCTCGCCGTTAATCGCTAAATCGACAAAATCGGACACGTCCATCAGATTGAGTCACGATACGTATGGACTCGACGTAATATTTTCTCCTCCCGTTTACCAACAAAGCTTTGTCTCAATCCCGCAAGCAACAATATCAAACTTCACAGCGTATGAAAAAAAGTGAAGTAGAGTCTATCGGTTCAACCCATCATGGGAGCCTCGGTCCAGCCAGATATATAGTTGGGCAGAAGTTTAGACAACACATTGACGAGAGTGTAGATCTTGAACAAGGTGGTCGAACATACTACACTCTACTTTTTGTATCCTGACGGCGGCAATCGATAATAAAGCACAACAGAGCCGACAGACTAATTCCGTTCTCAAGCGCAATACTGGGAAACTCAACGACGTATAAAGCATAGGTAGAAAGCTTGGTCACGGGCAGTTCGGTACCACTTACCTATGTATTGAGAAAAGCCACAAAAGAATCTGCGTGCAAGTCTCAAGAGGAAGCTTCTGACGCCAGAGGATGTCAAGGACGTCCGCCGTGAGATCCAGATCCTGCACCATGACGCCCAAATATCATCTCAACTGTTGATGCTTATGAGGATGCTGTCCGTGCATGTTGTAATGAATTGTGCATGGCTCTCTCTCTCTTTGCATGGCTCTCTCTTTCTCCCACTCTCTATCTCTTTACATGGCTCCAGAAATAATGCAGATTCAAAAATATGATGCCATGGCAGATCTCTGAAGTGCTGATGCGTTCTCTCGGCCAGAATCCAACAGAAGCAGAACTATTAGACATGATTAACGAAGTAGATGCAGATGGCAACAGCACCTGATTTTCCCATGAACTTCATGAGATAAAGCCTTGGTATCATATTACTAGAACTAAAGCTGTATTTATGCAAACCTACTCAGTGATATGTACAATTCATTTTCTTATTAGCTACCAGGAACAAGAGAAACTACATCTACCATGCCATCTTCAAATCTTAAAACCACCAACGATAATATCTTCGTATACTATGGAAGGCACAAATCATGTCAGACAACAATTTAAAAGGTTTGCTAATAGTGATTCTGCCAATCAATATTGAGGTTTGATGCTTCAAAAAAAAAGAGAGGCCAAGATGAAATCAGTGGGAAAGATTTTCAAATATACATCTTCTTAAAGGAAAAGTGTAGTTACCACATGATGAAGATGCAAATGATTTAAATTCAAGACCCCTAATGCCCATAAGAGAGTATGGAAATGAATAAAAAATACATATATATGCTTCATTTCTATGAGATTTCAAGACCCATTAATGCCCATCGTTGTAGTTGCATGTCAGTGGTGTTTAAAGACACTTTTCCTCTGCCAGGGTTACAAGTAAAAACACCTGCATCATGATGACGTGGAGGTCACAAATTTTATCTAATTCCAAACTTAGAAAAAAAATATATATATTGCATTGTATATATTCTGATTTGAAGACCTCGTCTCAACAGAATAAAGATAAAGTCCAAGAAGACACCATGCCACGCCATATACCGAAGAAGCAAAACATCGATATATCTGGAGTGACTTTAAATTTTGTCTAATAAAAAAAATAAACATGATGTATTCTTTGCAGATTGAAGGCTGCTTGTGCTCAGGTGGCGAGATGAAAAGAAGTGGTGAAAGACCATCATGCTATGCAAGCAAAGGTCAGAAGCCAAAACATTCGATGCTACATGGGATGACGGAGGTCAAAATTTGTCAAATCTTGACTTAGAAATGGAGAATGAAAAGCTAATTTAGAGTAAGTAGAAAATCTGCTAATTTTATAGCATCAAAAAAAAAGGAGTCTAAAATCTGGAAAGAATAGAATATTCATTTAAAATCTAAGTAAAATTTGAGAGACTAATATTAAACTCACAACCTAATATCATTCTCATGCTTAAAAAGTAATGATTGAGTTTTCTTTTTAAATTCAAATAGTAAACTTTAATTGAATCATGACCAATCAAACCATAACAAACAAATAAACTTAGAAATGAATCCAGATTGTAATTTATAATGAATGTAATTACTATGCTTTATAAAATATTGTTAAAAGCTACAAATATTGAAATCAATAATTTATCAAAATCATATAATGAGCATAATCAAATTGGAAGAATTTCAAAAAAACTCAACAAGTAAACTAAGCAAAAAGTAATGTGTTAAACTAAAATCTAAAGAATGCCTTTTACAGATCCGCAACTTTATGCAAAACAAAAAAGGATACTAAATCAAAATCTACAAAATCATAGTCTTTAATAAAAAAATTAATGAATTTAATCATAATTATGATGTTCAAGATTTTCATTAATTAGAGAAATTAACTATACAAATTGTATAGATGATTTCACAAGAATTTTAATGCAAAAAAGGCAAGCAAATTGGAATTAAATGAAAATATAAAATCAACCTCACAACTCAAAAATAAACACTACATGTCTTAAATAAAATGGGCCTCACACTAAATGCTTAAGTGTAGGATGTCAGGGTTGCTATTAGTCTTAGATTAACAAAATCTAAAAACCTATAATAAGAGTTTTAAATCAGTGAAATATTTGAGAAAATGATTCTGTCAGATGACCGTAGATCTAATTCTCTATTAGTAGCTAAATAGAGTTGACAGAATCTAAAAAACTCTTAAATATATTCTAATTAATCAATTTTAAATAGAATAAATATATCATAACTCAAAAAATAAAACTACATAAGTTCTTAAATAAATGTTCCTCACAATAAATGCCTAAATTCAAGTGTTTGAGGATGTTGCTTGCTTCCTGCTTTAGTCTTAGATGTCCTTTAACAAAACCTAAAACTAATAATAAGAGTTTCAAATCAAATGAAACATCTAAAAATTGATTCTGTCAGTGATAAGATCTAATCTTAAGAGCTAAACAGTTGATAGGATCTAAAGCTCTAAATTTATTCAAACTAATCAATTTTCAAAATCAAATATCAATATAAAGTTGCTTCGTTTAGTCTTAAGATCAATTATAAAACCTATAATAAGAGTTTCAAATGGAAAATATCCGAAATTGATTTTATCATAGTAAGATCTAATCTATTAGTAGCTAAAAATTGATGATCTAAAGCTCTTAAACATATTCAAATTAATCAAATTTTAAAATCAAATTAAGTTGCTTTGCTTTAGTCTTAGACTGGTCCGTTAACAAAACCTAAAACCTATAAGAGCTTCAAATGAGTGAAATATCTAAAAAATTGATTATTGAAAGATAGATCTAATCCTTTGTTAGACTAAAAGAGTTACAGATCTAAAGCTTTAAATGTTCAAATCATTTTTTTTTCTAATTAAATTAGCTCAAATCAAACATGAAAATCAAATCAATCTCAAACTTAAATAAATGCCTAAATCTATATACACCCATGCCCATACTATATCAATGCTTAAATTCAAGTGTTCAATGATGCTTCTTTAGTCTTAGACTAGTCAAAAAAAATCAAAAAAACCTATAATAAGAGCTTCAAATTAGTGAAATATCTGAGAAATTGATTCTGTCAGGTGACAGTAGATTTGATCCTCTTAGCAGCTAAATAAGGTTGACAGGATCTAAAACTCTTAAACATATTCTAAACAAATCAATTTCAAATGTCAATCTAAATATCAACTAAATGAAATTCTATCATTATAAATATAAAGCAAAACTGAATCTATCCACCTTCATCAACTGTCGAGAGTGACAAATTAAGAAAACTCTAGCTCACAAAAGAGCCAATGTCAAATCAAGTGTTCTGCTATGTTCACTCTCAATCAATCTCTTGCTGATGGACGTGTCCTTCACAAGCGTGACCAGATGAAGCTACCAGTCCTTGATCGGTGGTTTGGCGACTCCATTATTATATCATGATCAGAGCATATACTCCTCAATAGCTCTGCCCTTTGAGTTGTGAATCATAGGGTATACTTGATAGGATAAATAGCCCTCTATTAACTAAAATAGACTTAAGCATGTCTCTTTAGACAAACACCACCCCAAGTCTACAAGGATTTTTTTGATCAACCCATGTTTGTTTGATGATGATCCTTCTATGAGTTAACTACCTCCGACTAAGTAGAGGGACCGCGAACCGGATGACGGAACCATGGGATTTAGATCGCACGTCATCATTCCCAACCATCCGTTTAAGCTATAATGATGAATTTCATAATCTAAATTTTGAAACTCCTGTCTACTATATGCTACGATCGGTGATCTAACATAGCCTTAATCGAAAGTTCTCCTTACTCGGGAGGTAATTAACTATAGGCTATAGAAAACATGGAACTAGATCTAAATTTCACCAAATGAGGATGAAATCTAGTGTCTTATGTACTATTCCATCTGCATTCTAAAAATTACACCAATACTTTAAACTACTCTTTTCATTGAAGAGGTCGGTGCCAGAATTTTCGAAGCCCACATAATCTTATCAATAAGAAGAATGTCATCAACAAAAAACATATACCAAGGTACATCTCTCTGTAAATGCATAGTAAGAACATCCATAATTAAAGAAAAAAAGATAAGGGCTTAAAGTCGATCCTTTATCTAATCCAACCAAATAAAAAAATATTTTGTCAATCCTCCTTGTGTTTAGACATAAGTAACAATCTTTACACATCTTTAATGACTTGAATATAAGCTATTAACTCTTTTCTTTTCTAGAACTCTCCAAAGGACTCTCTTGGAACTTTGTCATAAGTTTTCTCTAAATAAACAAATATCATATGTAGATCCTCCATACTTTCTCTATACTTCTCCATCAAACCTCTCAATAAATGTATATCATCCATAATAGATCTACTTGGCATGAAACCAAACTAATTTTGAGAAACTTTTTTATATCACATCATAACCTATGCTCACTCATTACCTTCCATAATTTTAACAACAACTTAATTTCTATAATTTACAAACTCTTGTGCATCACCTATATTCTTAAATATAGGAACCAAAAAACTCCACTCATTTGACATCTTTTAATCTTTAAAATAATATAAAAAATTTGTAAGCCAAGAAATTCCTTGATCTCTTAAGCATTCGGACATTTCTTGGAATATCATCAGGTTCAACTATTTTTCCACACTTCATTTTCTTAAAGCTTCTCCAACTTCAAATTTACTAATACGGTGATAAAAACAAAATTCTCTATTTTTGTTATTGGAGTTGGTTGGTAAAATCAATTGTATTCTTAGATCATTCATTGAAAATTTTATTAAAATAACTCATCCACCTATTTTCGATATCTTTTCTAGGAAAAATACTTAATAATTTTCATTCTTAATACACCTCACTTGAACTAGATCTTTACTTATTTTATCTTTTTGCTTGGCTAACTTATACACATATCTTTTATCTTCTTTAGTATCCAATCTATTGTATAAATTACTAAAAACTAAATTTTTACATCATATTTTACATTCTTAGAATTTATATTCGCTACTTTATATCTTTTCTAATTCTTTGAGATTTCACACCTAAACTAAGGTTTATAATAATGTTTTTTATTTCTTATCTTTTTTACACATTTTGACTCCGCCACTAACAATTTTTATTAAAAGAAGCTTTTCCTTTTGATTATTTTTTGTAACTTGTTTAATTTCACTTGCTACTTTTTCTCACATAGCATTAGCTTTCTTATAAACATCCTAAATTATAAGCTCTTATAGATCTTAAAAAATATTTTTATTAATGTTCTTTAACGCCTCATCTAATCCTAGGATAATAATTTGATTTATTTTTCATCTTCCAAGCTTTCTTAAAATTTTAAATTAATCATCAATATTGGGTACTTAAACTTTCACTGGAATTTACAATTTTACAATCTAAATGATTTATTTATCTTACAAAAAAAATAATCAATTTGTGTTTTATTAGATCCATTCTTATAAATAATAATATGCTCATCTCTTTTCTTAAATAAAATATTACACAAAATCGTAAAAGTAAAATCTAATATAATCATACCTTCTTATTAATCACTCTAAATTCATAGTCCATAAATACTTTCAAAATCTTTTCACTCTACCAATATGTCCATTTAAATCTCTAATTAATACCTTTTCAAGAGGTGTTTTTTATATTAATATCTCTAACTCATTACAATTTTTTTTTCTTAGAGCTTATATTTATAAACACTTCTTCGCATTGCTAATCTTAATCAATATCTTTAAAATAATAATTTTAATTAATATTTATAAATTTTCTCTATAATCAACATCATTTCTAATTCACTTAATAAAAGTTTAAAACTTAAACTATCTTCTTGGCCTTTTCCCTATTTCTTAATACATATATATAAAAGTTCCGTTATTTTGTAACCCTATAAGAATGATTGATTTTCTACCCTGTACATATGCGCTTTTAATTACATAATCGAGCAAGATAATTAAAAAAAGATATAAATAATAAATTAATAATAAATTATTAATTTTATTTAGATCTTTTATAAAAAATATAAAAAAATATATATATATATATATATATGTATATGTATATATATATATATATATATATATATATATATATATATATATATATATATAGATATATATAGATAGATATAGGAATAAACTATTTAGACAACACTCTCGTAATATTTATGTGATTCGACCTCAACTAGCCTATGTTCTTGATTAGTCTTCTTCCTAAATTAGAATTTTACTACTGTAGGGCGTGGGCTTAGCCTGCACAAGCTCACTCTTTCATTCATTGAGCCAATTAAAACTTTTCAGGCCCCATACACTTGTGGCGGAGCTGCCACAAAATATATTTTATTTTTCTTTTAATAAAATCCTTAGTTATTTTACCATCCCACAACCTTGTTTGAGGCGTGATAGCAAAATGGAGGTCCCTCATCTCGCACGCAAAATAGAACAGAGCCACACTGCAATCCGCATAGACAGGCTCGTCTCTCGCTGCTCTTTGCTCATGGCATTTTCTTAGTCTAACACCGCAGTTTGCCCTCCTGTCAAAAGCCCGCCGCCGTCCTCCTACCGCAACCTTCGCGGCTCGGTGCTCGGACTCACTGTTACGGAAAAATAAACTATTATAACGTTAATATAACGTTTTTTTAAATATATATATATATATATATATATATATATATATATATATATATATATATATATATATATATATATATATATATATACGTTATTCTTAAAACGTTATTAAAAATATTAAATTATAATTTATAACATAAATTAAATAAATATAAATTAATTAATTTATAACTTATAATGCAATGGCTATAAATCATAATTTTTATTATTTGTTCTTATTTAATAAATGATAATGTTTATTTTATTTATATAATCTAAATATTCTCTTACTTTCTCTATTGATATTTTTCTTTATTATTAATTATTTCATTTTCAAATAAAATTAATTTAAGTTTTCATTCATTATCATATTCTCACAATGTATCTAGGTAGAAAAGAAAATTATTTCTTTCTTGATCTATGGATAGAAAACTCTATATTTTGATCTCATTTTTTATTTTTATTTTTTGGTTAGTTAAATTTATTTTTAATTGCTAATTTTATTTTTATAGTTCTAATAATCTTAGAGTAGATCAAGATATTTTCTTTGTTTTAATTATTTTCACTAATTAAAAAAATATGTCTACACAAATATCGCTCCATCATGATGATGTTAAGTCCAAAAAAATTATAGGAACGTATTTTAAAAGATGGCAAAAGAAAAATATATATTGGTTGACATGTTTAGAATTAATTTCTGCAATATATAATCCTCATTCACCTAATTGAAGAGAAAATATTTCTTCTCTCGATGAATGGTTAGAAAAAGGAAAAACTCCACAAGAGATTGATTTTCTTTATCTTGGGCACATTCTTAGTGTTCTTTTCGATATGTCTTTATGACATATTGTGTATATCAATATCTTCTTTTGTGCTATGGAAAGCACTTGAATCAAAATATGGAAATGAAGATGTGGGTCTAAAAAAATATTTGATCGAATCATTCAGTGATTATAAAATGAGTGATTCTCGCACCATATTAGATCAAGTAAATAAAATTCAAGATATAATTCATGATCTAAAGTAACTTGACATAAGCATGACTGAAGCATTTATAGTTGCGTCGATAATAAGAAAATTATCACAATTATGGAGTCAATTTGCACAAATACTTAGGCATAATAGAAATAAGATGTATCTTGATGATCTTATTATTGTACTTAGAATAGAAGAAAAAGAAAAAGAAAAAGAAAAAGAAAAATCTCTCACTAAAATTGAATCTCAAACACATGTCAATATAATGAAAAAGAGTAATTTTAAATGAAAAAAATTTAAAACCATTTAATAAAAAGTTTAGAAACAAATTTTACACAAGTCTAGTAATAAAAAAAAAAAGCATAATGAGATTCAATGTTGAGTATGCGGGAGAACCAACCATCTTGCAAAGGCTTGTTATTGTTGGGAAGATAAGATATCAAATAATAATAATAATAATAATAATAATAATAATAATAATAATAATAATAATAATAATAAGATTTAATTATTTATTATGATCACTTTCAATAATTCTTTTTTTGAAGATATACCAAAAGAGTGTAAGCATGGGCAATGGAGCATTAGTGTGGGAGAAGGAGATATAGATCTAAAATTAAAAAAATATTTAAAATTATATTAGTTTTGTATGTCAATATTAGGAGAAATTTATTAGTATTTCTTGTTTACATGGTTATCATTTTTTTTTTGAGTCAAATAAGATTATTATAACCAAAAGTGTATCATTTGTGAAAGATATTTATGTAATGTATTTAAATTAAAATTATTTTCTAGCAATAAAGTGTTTTGCTTAAAATCTTTCATTAATTTATTTCTAACATTTGGTATGCAAGATTAAGACATGTAAACTATAAAACAATTAAAAGAATGATGTATATGAATTTAATAACTAAAAATAATATAAATAAAGATGTGAAGTGTGAAATTTGCTCTCAAGCAAAACAAACTAAAAAAATCATTTAAATCTATTTATGTTAAGCAAAATGATTTATTAGATTTTATTCATAGTGATGTTTGTGATTTAAATGATAATTTAACTAGAGGAGGTAAAATATATTTTATTACCTTTATTGATTATTTTCAAAATTTTGTTCTGTTTATTTAATCAAAACTAAAGATGAAGTTTTTGATATATTTAAGAAATATAAATTAGAAGTAGAAAATAAATTAAATAAGAAAATTAGTGGAGAATATATTTCACTTGTATTTAATAAATTTTGTTAAGAAAATGTTATATACATGAAGCTACTCCTCCATATTCTCCTTAATCTAATGAAGTAGCAAAAAATGAAAAAAAAAAAAAAAGAACATTAATTGATATGATAATGCAATGTTAATTTCATCAAATTTCCCAAATAATTTATAGGGTGAAACTTTATTAACAGCTTGTTGTATTTTAAATCGGATTCCTTATAAAGATTCTAAGAAAACACCTTATGAATTTTGGAAAAATATAAAACCCAATTTAAAGTATTTAAAAGTTTGAGGTTGTTTATCAAAAATATCTATTCTATAATGTAAAAATAGAAAATTAGGATCTAAAATTATAGATGGTGTATTCATTGATATTCTCTTAATAGTCATACTTATAGATTTCTTATCATTGACTTTGATATTAGTGATATTTCTATTAATACAATTATAGAATCTAGAGATGTTATATTTTTGAAGATATATTTCATATGAAAAATAAGATTATAAAATCTATTAATAAAAAAGAATCTTCAATAAAAAATTCTATAATAAATAATGATTATACAATTTTAACTAATAAAAATGAGAAAAATATTAGAAAAAGTAAAAAGAATTATAAAAGAGAAAAATTTATGTGATGATTTTTATTCTCTTTTAACTAAAATATTTATTTTAAAAAATGATCCTACTATTTTTGATGAAAATATGAATTCTATAGATGCACCATTTTAGAAAGAAGTTATTAATAATGAAATAGATTCTATTATATCAAATAAGACTTGTGTGCTTTATGATTTACCTCGAGGTTGTAAAAATATTAGACGTAAATGTATATTCAAAAAGAAACTAAAATCAGATGGATCTATAGATAAATATAAAATAAGATTAGTAGCCAAAGGATATACACAAAAAAAGTGGTGTTGACTATTTTGATATTTATTCCCCGGTTGCTAGAATTTCTATAATTCATTTGCTTTTAGCTTTATCTTCAACATATAATCTAGTTATACATCAAATGAATGTAAAAACTATATTTTTAAATGATGATTTAGATGAAATTTATATGGATCAATCTACGGATTTTATAGTAAAAGATCAAGAAAATAAAATTTGTAAATTAATAAAATCTTTATATGAATTAAAACATGTTTCTAAAAAATGGCATGAAAAATTTGATAAAATAGTATTGACATATGAATTTTTAATTAGTGAGACTGATAAATGTGTTTATATTAAAGTTATTGATCATGATTATATTATTTTATGTCTTTATATTGATGATATTTTAATGTTTGATAAAAATCTTAATATTGTAAATAATATTAAAGAGTTTCTATTAACTCAATTTGATATAAAAGATTTAGGTGAAACTAATATAATACTAGGTATAAAGATTTACAAAATGCAAATAATATTTCTATTATTCAATCATATTATATTCAAAAACTTCTTAAAAAATTTTTTTTATCAAGATGTGAGTCCTCTAGGCACTCCATATAACTCTAGCTTATATCTTATAAATAATTTTGATGATAGTGTATCACAATTAAAATATTCTGAAATAATTAGTTGTCTTATGCATCTAGCAAATTATTCTCGACCTGATATTATTTATGTTATAGAAAAATTGAGTTGATATATTAGTAATCCTAGTGAAACTCATTGGAAAGCACTAGAAAGAATTTTTAAATATTTAAAAGGTACAATAAACTATTACATTCATTATAGTGATTTTTCTATGTCTTATAAGGATATTGTAGTTGGATTAACGACACTAGTGAAATAAAAGTCACTAGTGGTTATGTCTTCATATTTTATGGTGGTGCAATATCATGGAAATCTACTAAACATACATTAATCTTTAGATCTACTATAAAAGTAGAATTTATAGCACTTGATCTTGCTACTTATGAAGCCGAGTGACTTAAAAGTTTATTAATTTGTTTACCTTATTTTGAAAAACATATACCTGCTATTTTAATAAATTGTGATAATCAAGTTGCTCTAGAAAAAAAAAAAAAAAAGTGCGAAATGTAATGATAAAAAATTATCATATGAGAATAAGACATGATTCTTTATATGAATTATATAAAAGAGGTGTTGTTACTTACCATTTTATTTGCTCTGAGAAAAATATTATAGATTTATTGACGAAAGGGCTTGCAAAGACTTATATATTGAGTTCAATAAAAGGGATAGGGTTAAAATAGTTATCACCCAACCTTCAGATTGGAAACACCATGATAGAAGGTTCAATGTGGTAAAAGCGAAGCTGATCGAATAACGGTAAAAGCACAATTCTAAATATTATAAATATCATTCTTATATATATTTGTGCTAAATTGCAATAAAAATAAGGTTGAGCTATAGCTCTTAATGAGATCAAAGTTAAAAATTTTGGGAGATATTATAATTGCATTATATCTTGGAGATCTCATTTATATAAATGTTGCAGTAATAGGCTGCTGCAATGAGATCTTATTAAAATCTTAAAACACTTATGAATTGAGATGAAAGCGCACCCCTGAGTAGAACTTATAGTATGTCTCATATTATGTGTATACCAAATGATATAATAATTTATATACTTCGTTCAAAATTTTGGTTGTTATAATATTTATTAATATTAGATTTTGGTTATACTAAGTGAAAGTTCAAGCCCGGAAGGTACTTTCATTGAATGCATGATAAAACTTATCTAAAATAAAAAATTTGATTCTTGATATCTTATTTTATTCACCTCAAGTTTATTTATAAATATATATATAAATATATATATATATATATATATATATATATATATATATATATATATATATATATATATATATATATATATATATATATATATATATATATATATATATATATATATATATATATATATATATATATATATATATATATATATATATATATTATTATAACGTTATATAACGTTATAACATTATATATAACATTATATATATATATATATATATATATATATATATATATATATATATATATATATATAATATATATATATATATATATATATATATAATATATATATAATGTTATTAGAATAATAAACAACATAAATTAAATAAATACAAATAAATTAATTTATAAAAAAATAATAGTAACTTATAAATTATAATTAGGTGATTTAATTTTGAGCTCCATATTTAAATAGATGATAATGTGAGAGCTTGAATGAGATGACAAAATCTGAATATTTTCTCTTCTTTTCTTTATTCACAATTTTTCTTGTCATTCTCTTTATTTCATTTTTGGGCAACAATAGACTCGTGATTAGTTCAAAATTTTGCCGATCAGTCGTGGTGCACATGCGATCAAGACAAGGGGACGGGTTATATCTCATGAGTAGAAAAAAGAGCCGCAAATTAGTGCACCAAAGGCTCGGATCTACTCTAAGGATAGTGTCGTACGCCTCCTAGGCTATTTTCATCTTATTACTTTTTATTTTAATTTATTTATATTTATGTTAATTTATTTCCTTATAATTCTAACACTCACAACCTTATCTGAGTCGTTTTGTCGTCATTCGTCAATGAGGTAGTAGCCATGTGTTTCTACTTATCTCAAGCAAAAAATCAAAACTTACATCAAAATTTTAATTCTCATAATTCTTAATATCATAATATGCATCAGATTATGATGCCAGTTATTAGTAAAATACTTAATTTTGTATTAAAATGACTATTATGAGGGAATATGATGACGACACAAGTAATATTAAAAGTACAAAACATCACAAGAAAACACCAAGATTTATATAATTCAACTAAAATGAGGTTATGTTCTTGCTATTTATATACTTTTTGTCATTTACACTAATATAAGATATTTGCTCTACTATTATCAATAATATGTTCTTTATATTTCAGTATTTTTATGGAGACATTATTTTCTATATGAGTAGTATTAAATTTAGCCCTTCTCATAGATATTTTTTTTTAGCTTATACCTAAATGCAATTATATGTGTATATATTAAATATTATACTAAATATTTATTGGAGCTCACGCGAGTTGTAGTAAACTTGATTAGACTGAATGTGAGCAATCTGAGACCAAATAAAAAAATATAGGTCGATTTATCTCAAGTTAAAAATGGTCGATTCTGAATCAACTCCACGCGAGTTTATCTCACTTAAGTTGACATATTTAACCAATGGGCCACGAAGAAGTTCATATTCAATAAATTTTGATGTCATTTTATTTTATTTAAAACATTTGAAATTCTTATGGTGGAAGCATAAAAAATAAAAAATATAAAATATAAAATATAAAAAAAAAAAATAAAAAAATAAAAAAAGGAAAAAAAATAAATAAAAATAAAAAAATAAAAAAATTTTAAAAAAAAAGTTCTTATGGTGGAAGCATTGTTATTTAAATTATCTCTTTATTAATAAAGAGTTTATTTGCAGCGTTGATGAGTTCTTGGAAATCACATTCATATAAATAAATAATGTGGTTAAGTAGAAGATCAAGTAT
>CM038221.1:122717000-122851404 GCA_021442155.1 Cymbidium sinense | reverse complement strand
GTTGCCACTAGTGAGCTAGCACCCTCTCATCAATTCCTTCTAAGGGTAAGGCTCCCATGATCTCAGGGATTGCCTCTCCTACTTTTGAGTATGGGTCTAGCTCTCACTCCTCTCATCCTATCAAAACACAGTGAAATAATAAAATTGCTTGATCAAGCAGTATCATACCAGGATTACTAAGGAGATGGAGACAGCCACCCGTTCAGCTATTGAGGAGTTTCTTATTTTGAATTCTGTTGGTTTCTAACTAGTTTCATCCTCTCTCTCTCTGTCAGAGATGATGCTAGGAGGATATGCACTTCACCTCCACCCGGTGGTTCCATCGACCCTGGTTCGGGTAGGAGGTCGTATGCCTCCGTCGATCTTCGTCGAGTTGGCTTACGGACATTCAGAGTCTAGAGCTCAATTTGATCTAAGATCTATTATCCCCCCGGAGTGTGGGGAAACATATTCAAAATGAGAGGGCCAGAGAGGCCTATACATCTGCTCATATTACTAGTATGGAGATGCGGAGATTCAGTTGCCAGTCAGCAGCAAATGCACATATCAATTTTCTAGCTCAACGTGCAACCCGTGCCAACCATATAGATAGCATTCTACTTATTGGGACTAGTCATCATAGGAGGATAGCTCATGTTCATAGAGAGTCAGTGGTGTCTCCACCACCGCTTACCTCCCTCTCCATCTATTCACATCACAACATCTCCCGTCTATCAAAGGCCATGAAGGTCATATCCGGGGAGAAGCGTAGCTTTGTGATCCTGCTATGGTAGGGATCTACTTCATCTACACCTCTTATGGAGAGGCCAAGCTCTCCTGCTCGACCTTCTACCCTAGTGGTGGTGTAGAGGGAGTGCCGAGCCCGAAGCATAGTGGTTATCCCTTCACCAACTCCACCAATTTAGGAGGACATGGAGATGGTAACAACTATTATAGAGGGAGCAGAAGATAGTCTAGCTGTACCGATGATAATAGAACCCCCTAGTAGTGTCATTCCTTTCAGAGTCAGTGGCAGTCGAGAGTGTCTCTTAGTGAGTACATCCCTCAGAGGATTGATTCTTCAGCAGCAAGGGAGGTCCGCTGCCTCTCAGTACATGATTGTGATCACACTGGTCAGCCAAAATCATTTGTGCCCATTCAGACTGATCATTCTCTTGAGGAGATAGTGGCATATTATCTTGTAGAAAAGAAAGAGATACTAGGATATTATTGGTCTGATGAGGAGAAGATCAGCTTTGATCCCAACGAAGATGATTTATTAGGAGACTCAGCAGGGCTTGCATGGTAGCTACCAGGGGATATCTCCTCAGAGAGCATCAAACTATGGAAGGTGTTGAGACAGAGTATGAAGACATATCCCACTCAACCCAACCCCTCATAACATTGATCAAACAAAAGTATGAAAAGATAGAAAGGATGGAGAAGAGGCTCGAGAATCTATTAGCATTTTTCTTAGCATTACAGAACCAAGCCCCAATAGTTCATCCTACCACAACTGAGACTAATCAGCCAGAGTTGGAGTATGTCTTGGACCTAGCCAAGACTTTATCTCCATAGAGCAAGGTAATACCAGCATGTATAGGAAGGTAGTGGATAGTACCTCCATATAGGAAAAGGATATCAAGTCTATGGTTGAGCAGCAGGTGAAGGAAGTATTAGCTCAAAGGATGATCATTAGTTCCAAAGAGTGGACCATACCCGGAGGAATTTGATGCAATCCAATATCCTACCCATTTTGTGCCACCTTCCATCAAGAGTTTTGATGATAGTAGGAACCCGAGGCAGCACTTCACACATTTCAGAGCTAGTTGTTGCAATGCTAGTGGTAATGACACTTTACTCTTCTGTCTCTTTATCAGTAGCTTAGTAGGGATAGCTTTGGATTGGTATGCTAAACTTCTCAATAGTTTAGTAAATACTTTTGCTGAGTTGGAACAACTCTTCATCAAGAGGTTTGTTGGAGCTCAGCAAAGGGTCACTGTTAGTGATCTCATTGTGGCTCAACAAAACCATGGTGAGTCCCTTGTTGAATACATTCTCAGATGACATAATTTGAGTATGAAATGTGAACCACAGCTGTCTGAACATCATACCATCAAGATTCTACTTATGAATATCCATGGCCCGGTCGCCTTCATGCTCAAAGGTTTCACCATCAAAACTTTTGAGAAATTAATCGATAAGGCGGCTAGGTTGCAAGGAAAATCCAAACAATTACGTTCTCCAGATCTACCAACAAAGCCAATGCCATGGAAGATATATGAGAAGAAGCCGGGTAATGATAATAATAGATAAGGGGAAACAACAAGCCAGAGAATAATTTGAGTGACCTCGTGCTCCACAGTCATTGCTTCCGCCTCCTCTACCACCACTGAGGTAGCCTTACCGGCCACCACAGCAGCCTCCATGACCTGCATTGCCTCCTCCTCAGCCAGATGATTAGCAGCAGCATTACACATACCCGCCGCCAAGTAGCTACCATCCACCTACTCTTATGGATAAATAAAACAAACCATGCTCATTTAAGAGAGAGGTAGTTAGGAAAATCTTTAAGAATCTCTTAATGAAATCTGACTTTTAACTACCTGAACCTAAAAGGCCAGAGGAAGTGGGCAAAAGCAATAATCCTAACTTTTTCTGCTACCATCACATGCTAGGTCATGTTTTGGAAGATTGGTTGAACATAGCTTCAATACCGGTGTTATAGTCATCTCGAAGGAATACCTTGTAGAACAACCATCTAGTTCCATTAGGGTAATCCTTGGGGATGACTGTGATCCTTCCAAAACTAAAGAAGGTTGGCATATCTTATTATTCAAAACCTCTAAAAGATTGTTCAGAGGATCAAGAAATATTTCTTCCAGGTGCTTGAGTCAGCTCAAACCTCCAACATCAAGGAAGGTTTGTAAGTTGCGGCAACTTCGGGAACTCAGATGGCGAGCGGTTACATGTGCGACACAGGATAGCCCAGATGGCGCAATACCGTCGAGTCCAGCCTCCGTCTACCATTGCGCTACCATATCGGTACTTCCTCTAGTTCTTCTTCTTCTACTAGTAGAACTCTTGTATCGACAGATAAGGGCATTAAATCCCTTACCCCTCTTACTTTATTTGATTTATACTTTGTACCTCCGATCAAATCCAAGAAATTGAAGAATAAAGCTAGCTTGAATTACATCTGTGTCACTTCTGATTCTTAATGATAACTCTTTAGTCAAAATAACCATAATAATTTTAATCTTCCTCTTTTTGATTCAGAGTTGGATTTTCCTACCGTGAATACTACGAGTTTTTCTCTTGAGATAGACTTGGAATCATCCGATTTTGAGGGCCCCATAGGAGAAGTTGTAGGTAGAATCTTCCATTACCCTGCCATAAGAGATCATCGAAGTCAACCTCCGCAGTGGCAAGGTTTTACCTCCTAGGGTAGCACCTCAAGATAGAGGGAAACAAGTCATTGGTTCAGAGGATCAAGAAGCCCCTCCACAAGATTCTCCACCCTTGGATATGCTTGTGGAGGATCATCCCAAGGTGGACTACAATGTTCTCTCTCATCTAAGAAAGTTGCCATCTAAGCTAAGCATATATGATCCCTTTGTCTTATCCAAAGAGATGAGGGAATCATTAATCAAAGCTCTCCTTGATCTTGATATATGCTTAGCTCAACTGACCGCTATAGGTGAGGAGGCACATTGCTCAAAAGAAGCACAAGGGATCACCTTCACAGATGAACACCTTCTTCTTGGGGACTTGGAGCACAATCATCCCCTCTATATCACAGTTGACATGGGCAGATTCAGACTTGCCAGAGTTCTCATCGATCCAGGTGCAACAGTGAACATTATGAGTCTAAAGACCCTTGCCTATTTGAAGATTGACATCTCCACACTTTGAGGAGATCAGATGATGTTGAGAGGATTCACTGAACAAGGTGGGCAGGCTTTATCTTCTATAATGGTACCTTTGGTGATAGGTGACTGGAAGACTGAAGCTAAGTTTTACATAATTTATTCAAATATTTTGTACACCGCATTGCTCAGCAGGCTTTGGATTCATTAGAATAAGATAATTGCATCTTCCCTTCATCAATTCATGAAATTCAGGAAGGATGGGATTGAGTATTATGTTAAAGGAGATGAAAAGCCATTTTCAGTTAGAGAGATTGAGATATATAAATACGCGACATACTATCTTCCTTAAAACACCATTTCTCATAAACTTGGACAAAACTTAAATTCAAAATAAAAATAAAATGAAGATAAAGAAAAAGAAAAGGCAAAAGAAAAAGAAAAGAAGAAGAAAAGAAAAAAGAAAAATCCAAGTGAACAAGAAAGGGGAATTGAAGAAGAAATGGATCCGCATGTCACATTCCACCCACAATTCATTCCATCATATGGACATGTGGGTAGAATGACTAAACCTCCACCAGGTAGACATCAAGGTAGAAACAGAGGCAGTTCCAGAGATGAAAGACCCCCTGGTTGGCCAACAGGGGTTATGTTCCAATTCATAGGAGTACCCCTACTATTCACATAAACTTAGAATCCAGTTCTGAGGATGAGTCTAATGTGATAGAATACCAGCCAACCCCTCTCAGTGGGTTTCATTAGAGGTGACACCCGAGCAGAACAGCGATGAAGACCGGGACATCAGATAAAGTAAAGTATTTGAATCAGGTTTATGTGAGACTATTAGGCAGCAGCTGGGAACCTTAGCTCTAACCTCACTTTTATCTCAAAAATTTAAAGGTTTAGTAGTTAAGGAAGCCCTTAAGTCTTCTAGTGAAATGAAGCTGAAGAGATTCTTTTTGGAATCAACATCCTCAAGTTCTGAAGTTGATGTAGAACTTGAGGAGGATACATTTAAAGAATTAATGGAATTATTGTTTGACTTTTACTCGCCTTGTGTTCATAATCATATATAGAAAGGTTAGGTTCCTCACACATGGTCCAGGCATAGGTCAGAGTACTTTGAAAAGTTGTGGAACAATATAGGCAGGAAAGCAGTGGGTCTAGTCAATGATGATGACTACTGCTTAGTTGTTACCAATCATTTGGAGTCTGATAGTTTCTTCTCACACAACACCAACTCTTATGAGAATGTGTGTTTAGAAACCTCAAATGATCCAGAATATCTCCAAATTAAGGATGCACGCTAGAATTTGAAGAGGAAATTCATTCAACAATCAATAAACTTAAGGAAATCAACCTCGGGACAGAAGAAAATCCACATCCTACAAACATTAGTTCGTTGCTGAATGAAGAAGAAACCAATGACTTAATTAGGCTATTGAATGAGTTTAAAGACTACTTTACATGGAGTTATGAAGAGATGCCCGGATTATCTCCTAACATAGTAGTCCACAAACTAGCAATATATCCTAGTGCTAACCCTATCAAGCAAGCTCCTAGATGCATGCGATTACAAATTGAACAACTAGTCATTTCTAAAGTCAAGAAACTGATTGATGTTGGTTTCATCAGGGAAGAAAAATACCTTACCTAGTTAGCTAGTGTTGTACCAATTAAGAAGAAGAATGACCAAATTTGCATATGCATCCAGGGATTTAAATAAAGCATGTCCTAAGGATGAGTTTCCTCTTCCTATATCAAAATTAATGGTGAACATCGCTTCATCTCATGTAGTCTTCTCTTTCATGGATGGGACATCTAGCTACAACCAAATCAAGATGGCCTTTGAGGATGAAAGAAATATAGCTTTTTGAACCCCGATCATAATCTATTATTATATGGGCATGCCTTTCAGCCTTAAAAATGCTGGTGCTATATACCAATAGACCATGACTCAGATCTTAAATGAACTCATCCATCATCAGGTTGAGTGCTACATTGATGATCTAGTAGTCAAGAGCAGAGAAAAGGAAGACCATCTCTTTGACTTGAGAGTAGTTTTCAAATGATTAAGATAATATAACCTCAAAATGAATCCCACGGTAAATTCGAGTAGCTTTAGAAAATTCAGTTTATTATTGACTCACGGGAATAGAAATAGATCCTAAAAAGATCAAAGTTATCTTAGAAATGCCACCTCCTAAAAGTTTAACTCAACTTAGATCCTTCCAAGGATGGCTTGCATATCTAAGATACTTTATCTCCAACTTATCAAGGAGATGCAAGCCATTCTCAACACTTGTCAAAAAATATGCCAAGTTCAAGTGGGATGACAAGTGCGAGCATGCTTTTTATGATATCAAGTAGTATTTTGGTGAAGCCGCCAGTTCTAGCAACCCCTATCTTAGGTAGGCCACTCATCCTCTACACTATTGCATTGGATGACTCTCTAGATGCTTTGTTGGCCCAAGCCTATGATGAAGGGAAGGAGAGCACTCTCTACTACCTCAGCCATCGTCTAATTTTTACTGAAGCAAACTATCCACCTATTGAGAAACATTGCCTAGATTTGATCTTTGCATCCCAAAAGCTACGACACTAAATGCTTTCTCATAAGGTGAACTTGATCTCGAACCAATCCACTTGAGATCTCATGATATGCTATCCGCGTTTGGCATGATGGTCCATGATTCTCTCAGTTTGATATCACATTTGTACCCTCCTGCGGTAAAAGGATAAGCATTGGCGATTTCTTAGCAACCCACTTCTCGATTCTCGCTTAGTGATGATCTCCCTGATGAACAAATCATGAACTTCTGGGAGGTTAACAATCGCCATTGGGAGATGTGTTTCGATGGTGCAGCTTCTTTTCATAAAGGGGAAGCACCATGATCTTCTCTTCCAGGAAAGGTAGGGGTAAGAATAGTTCTCCTAACTCTAGACCGTGATGTGATGAGATTCTCATACTATCTTTCCAACCCCTACACTAACAACGAAGATGAGTATGAGGATTTGATTATCAGTATGGAGTTAGCTATCACAGTGTGTGTCAAGAGCATCAATATCTTTGGGGATTCTCAATTGATAATCAATCAGATTGTCAGGTCCTATAAGGTTCTCAAATCCAAGTTTTGTCATTACCATGAGTATACCATAAAGCTGTTGGCCCAAATCCCTGAAGTCACCATTTACAAGGTTCCCCGAGCAGAGAATGCAGTAGTAGATGCTTTGGCCAAACTTGCCATAGAATTGGCATGCCCGGAAGACGAGTCCATTCTAATAAGGGGGTTCAAAATAGACAAGTCTTATCCCTTATTGAGAAAATTCACAAGCCCATCAGGTGAAGCAGAGAGCTTTCTCCTATGCTCTCGTTGATGGCACCCTATACCGATGGTCCTTTGATCAAATGTGGATACATTGTTTAGAAAAACACAAAGCCCGTGACATTATAACCGAGGTACATTCAAGTCTATACAAAGCACACCAATCTGGTCCGAAGATGAAGATGAAAATTAAGAGACTAGGATACTACTGACCTTCGATGATTACAGACAGCATGGATGTAGTTAGGAGATACCATCAGTGTCAGGTACACAGTGTGGTCTTACATCAAGCACCCAACATTCAATACCCTACATTGGCTTCATGGCCATTCGAGTGTTGGGGTATCGATTATGGTCGTCGATCCTCCTTCTTCCAAGGGTCATTGGTTCATCTTAGCTGTCACTGACTACTTTTCCAAGTGGGCGGAGGCAATCTCACTCAGAGAGGTCCCTACTTTGGAGGATGTAAGTCTACTACCCTTTCTTCCTAGTACAACTGTTGCACACCAGAAGGCATCCCCTTTGGTTGGCTAGTCCTACTATGTGTTTAGTAGACTACCCCTTTAGATTGGTAAATCAGAGTTAAGTCTAGGCCTCCATGGCTTCTACTCAGTGCAGTACATCATAAACCTACAGGGTCCATTTCAAAATCCAAAATTAAAAATATAAAACAAACCAAAAAAAATAATCAATCAATCTAATCAAACCTTTTGCTCCTCCTCAGTGAGATGCAAATCTTTCTAGCTCCCTAGTGGACTTAGAATTCTAATCTCTCAGTGGATTTCATAACCCCTCCCTTGTGGATGACTTGAACTGACCTCCCTAGTGGAAAGTTCACTTTTCTATCCCTGATGGAGTCAATAAACAGAATTAAGTAAACAACAAATTAAATAAATTCAACCCTCTTCTCCAATGAAACTTAACAAATCAAATCAAATTTCTCCTCAGTGAGACTAAAATCAAATCAAACCTCTCATCCTCTTGTGGATGACCTAAACCTCCTTCCCTAGTGGAAGGTTCACATACTCTATCCCTAGTGGATTCCTCCTTCCCCTCCTATGTCATTGATGTGAGTAGAGTCACATTGTACTAAGCTTTGGATTCCTTCTACACCTAGGGTTAGGAGTAGATTGTCTCTGTTAGTTCTTTTGATCATTCAGTGTTGTTGATCATTTCGGTCAACACCAATACATGCGGTGTTCCTTGTCAGTCACACCACACCTATTGGACGCTCTTTGTTGACCTCATTTTTAGGATGAGCTCTTAACCCCTCCATCTTAGACATAGGACTCCTCTTATCTTAAGACACATTTAGTGATTAAGTGCACACTCAACCTAGCCCTAGAGACTTAAAAGAGTTAGCCATAGGAATAGGTCATGCCTTTGGGGTGTGTTGACCTCATTTTTAGAATGAGCTCTCAACCCCTCCATCTTAGACATAAGACTTCTCTTAGACCTTAATAGTTTCTTAGACTTAAGACACATCTAGTGATTATATGGACACTCAACCTAGCCCTAGAGACTTAGAAGAGTTAGCCATAGGAATAGGTCACGCCTTATGGGTGTTAGAAAAATTTGCCTACCCTTAGCTTGAACCACTCCTCACCTTCCTTCTTTCAAGTCAAACTCCAAATCAATCTTATTTGATTTTCTCCAAACTCAAATCAACTCCATGTGATTAAAATTCATAATTAAAATCATGATCAAACCTAATCAAATCATTTAGATTTTCTCATAATTCATTTATATCCTCATTTATATTCACATATATAAATGAAATATAAATTTCAACCAATCAAACTAAACTCAAAATTCAAAATCAATCCATGAAATTTTTCTAAGTCCTTTAAGTTTTCCTTCATGGACTTAGCCAAAATAAAATCTAAACCAATTCAAATCCATGAGATTTTCTCATAATTCATTTGTATTCTCATTTATATTCGAATATATAAATAAAATATAAATATAAATCAATCAAATAAAATCCAAGGATTAAATTCCAAATTTAAAATCCTTCTTAAGTCCTTAATTTCCCTCTTAATGACTTAGCCTAAATCATGTTCAAATCAATTCAAATTCTTGGGATTTTCTCATAAATCGTTTGTATTCTCATTTATATTCACATATATAAGTGAAATATAAATACAAGTCAATTAAATCTATATCCAAAATTCAAATCCCCACTTCAGAATTTCCTTAAGTCCTTTAAATTCTCTCTTAAAAGACTTAGCCTAGATCATGATCAAATCACTTCAAATCCTTGAAATTTTCTCATGATCAATTTATATTCTCATTTATATTCACATATATAAATGAAATATAAATTCAAACAATCAAAACCAATTCCAAAAAATCAAACTCAAATCCAACTTAAGCCTTTCAAGTCAAAATCTCAAACTTAGCCAAATCAACTTCAAATTAAGCCAAACTCTTGATTTTCCTTCATGATTCAATGAACCCTACAATCATGAATCCAAATATAAATACACACTTCAATAACAAGATCAAACTCAAGTCAAAAATCAAACCCCAAATCCATTCATATTCTTCCTTTGAATATGAAATTGTCAAATGAATCAAAACTCATTTGACTTCAAACCACCTGCAAATGGATTTATATTTCAATCATAAATCCATATACAAGTTCAATCAAACTCAAATCAAGCTTTGACCCAACCATTGGACCCACTTAGGCTCACTTGACCTAAAGTGACCAAAAGTACCCTTATGAGCCAAATTCTAATCCTAATCAAATTAGATTGAATCAAACTCACATATGCTTCTCATCATGATCAACAATCATCATGGGATGATCAATCAACCAATTTGGGTCAAACCAAGTGAAACCTAAGGGTTGACCAAGTCAACACTTAGCCAAAATGAAACCTAACCTAGCCAAAATCCACCATAGGCCAAATTGATTGAAATCATTGATCTAAGTTTAATCATGACCTATGTTTGAACTTGACCAAGTCAAAATTTGAGCATAACCTAGCCCAATTGGCCACTTGACCCAAGTTGACCCAACTTGACCTAAAAAGTCAAAATGTGTCAAAACTTGATCTAAGCCAAATTGATTCAAACCAATGAGCCAAGTTCATTCCAAATCACTTGTTAAACTTGGCCAAAACCTCAATTGGCCAACTAGACCTAACCTAGACCAATTTACCTTAGACCCAACTTGACCTAAAGGGGTCATGTTGAGCCAAATTCAAACTTAACCAAAATTGATTGAAAATAAAGATACCAATCCACTCTATATAACTAACCAAACCTAAACCTACCATTGACATAGCCCAAATAGGTCAAATGGGCCAAATTGGTCAACTTGACCCATTTGACATAGGTCACAGTTATATGAGCCAAATTCAAAACTAAACCAAATTGAATCAAACCAAAGCAACAAAAATATTTCAAATGGTCAAATGAACTTGACCCAACCCTTGGTTTGTGCCAATTTGACCAATTGGTTAACTTGACCCAAGTTGACCAATTTTGACCTAAATGGGTCAACATGAGCCAAACCTTATCAAATGAACTCCAAATCCAATGAAACTTGGCCAAACCCATTTTCTCCACATACCCAACATATTCAAATTAAAAAATTGGCCAAATGACCATTCTACCCCTAGGCTATAGAACAATTTTTTGTCAAAACCATAAGATAATTTGGTCAAGCCCTCTTCATATCAACTTGATACCTTCCTAATAAGTCAAGTAGACCCAATGGAGAGTGGTGCACCCGTTTGGTCAGCACAAATGGACCCAAGGCCAAACCCAATCCCCTAGCTCAAATTGGCTAATTCAAAAACCTCCCTCCACTTGATTTGAAGCACATGGTAGGTTACCAATCCACTCAAGACCTTAAACTGACCATGTGTCAACTCCAAATGGATCAAAAAACCCTTTCCATATTATCAATTGGATCAAAATAGCAACCAAAGGTTCGACCATCCGATTTCCATAGGGGGAGATATACTCCCCCTAATTCCATCTGAATTGAACACCTTCATTGTCGATTGAACCCTAGAGAGTGTTAGGAGCCATCAGAGAGTAATCCTAAGCTTTGTAAGAGGGATTTGAGATAGCCCTTTCTCGATTTCCTTCTCTCGAAAATAGGGGACCTCAACTCAATTCCCAACTTCTTCCATAGTACATTCTACTTCAATTGCCTTTGCACACTCCCTCAGGGGATTAGGTCAAGTGCAGCCAATCTCTCATTCAAGTTCCCAAAGAAAGGAGAGGCTGAATTAGATCAAAGCCGCAAGCAAGGAGAAGAGATGTTGGACCATAGATAGATCTACTCAACCCCAAGGCTTGAAACTTTCAATAGGGCTTCGTCTCCACTAGACGAAGCTACCTCATAGAGCTCGAACATCGGTGATCACCTATGGTGAGGTATGGAATTTTTTGACCACTAAGCATAGGAGGTGTTGGTCTTTTGTGAAATAAATTGTCATGGCATGAGAAATCCACTGTTGGATAGGCTTGTCATTAGTTTAAGATGGTGTGGGTAAAGTCTCATTCCAATCCTAGTCAATCGAGCTCAGATCTTCCCTTAGATCATGGACAATTCTGATTGATCCTCACGGAAGAACTGGGAGAATCCTGGCCATCCATCCGTACATTTTGGATGGACGGCCAAGATTAAACGCACATTTTATAAACACTTTATCCCTTTTAAAACCATGGGATGATCACTGATCGTTCGATCCTTGATCGAACGGCAGGGATCAAACCGCATCCCGCTGCCACTCCGCCGCCTTGATGCGACATTTAAGTGGATAGCTCCGCGATGTAAAGCGCTTGCCACCGCCGCGTGTCTGGTGTGAGCTAAGATTAGTTAGGGATTTAATTTTAATTAGTCCCCTAAGCTTCAAAAATTTATATCTCTTTCAATAAAATTTAGAAAAATATGAGGTAAATTTCTATGGAAAGATAATTCACTTAGAATATTTTTAAAATGATTTCAATGAATCTTGAATTATACTTTTCTCTGATTTTGGGTTTTAATGGAAACCTTATTTTGCTAATTATCCCTTAATTAATCCTCTGATTAATCCCAAACTTCTTGGGTATGTTTTGGGGAATGATTTCTGCCTCCTATAATTTTCTTGGGATTTATTTAAGGCTTAATTGTGGGGATGGAAAATATATTTTGTAATTACTCCCTTAATGTAATTAATGATAATTAAAGGTTGGATTAGTGTTTTAATCCCTCATTTGAGTTGATTAAGGTTAGATCCAGTGAATAGGAGGTTTAGAAAATAATTTTAGGGTATTTCCCCAAAGCTATTCCTTAAGTCCCCTTTTCTTTCCTTAATCCTTTCTCAATTAAAGGTTAATTCATTAATCGTTCTCTTAATTAATTTCTAAAAATTCTAAAACTTTCTAGAACTTAATTAATCTACTTTGGGTAGATGCTTAGGTGTTCAAGAGCCTATGTTCAGTTAAGGAAATCAAAACCCAACTCAAATGTGTGAGGGGTGTTTTGAAATTACTTAAGTTAAACCCCTTAACTTAATTAACCATTAATCATGAGCCAAATTACATTAGGCTCTTTTCTTCTTAGGTGCATTACAAATTTAAATTCCTTGTGAGGCTTTATGTCATCTCATTGGCTCATAATTACTTGGTTATCTATGCTAAGGTAGTATAGGTAAGGGTTAATTAACTTGCTTAATTCATACCTTAACCTAATTAAAATATAAAAATGAATCTAATCATCTAAAAATTAAACAAAAAATATCAAACAAATGTGAGAATGGGTTAGGAACAACAAACTCAACTCATATTTTCAAAATTCAATCAAATTCTAAACCAAACAAAAATCATGCTAAATGAACTTTGATTTATTTTAAACTTTCTTATTTCATAAGATTGTCTTTAGGATTTAATAAAAGTGAATGTGTTTACATATTTTCATTGCTTTAGTTCTTTCCCCAACATGTTAAATGTGTATGACATATGGTTTCATGCATCCATATTTTTCAAAATCAAATTCAAAATGAAATTACTTACTTTATGTAAAAATTACATGTGTTGGCTAAAGTAATAATATGAGTGGCTATTATCACTACTAAATTCAAATTATTTTCAAAAATATATGAATCAATTATCAAAATTGAAAGTTTGCTACTTATATTTTAATTATAAAATAGAATTTGGGCTAGGTCTAGTTTGGGTGTCTAGTGACTCCCAGGTCCCTTTGTTTGAAGTGGTTTGGCTTCATTTGGTCAAATGGGTTCATTTGGGTTAGGTTGGGTTGGGTTGATGAATTGGTCAAATTATGTCAAACCAAGGCTTGGGTTAGGTCTAAATCATGATTTGGACTATTTTGGTGTGATTAATTTGGTAAGATTTGGCTTATGTTTGAATTTGAATCACAAAATGGTCAAATAGGTCAAGTTACCTAATTTGACCAATTTGACCAAATTGGGTTGGGTTAGGTGTTGATTTAAGTTCAATTGGTTGATTGAAAGTTATTTTAGGCTTTAGTTTAGTTTAATTTGGAATTAATTTGAATTTTGTTCAATGTGACCTTTTAGGTTAATTTGGGCTAGGTTGGGTCAAGTTTACTAATTTGGTCAACTTGGGCTCAATCACGGCTTTGGTCAAGTTCAACAATTGATTTGGAATGAACTTGAGCCATTGGTTGCAAGCAATTTGGGTTGAATCATGATTTGATCCATTTTGGCTTTTTAGGCCAATTTGGGTCAACTTAGATTAAGTGGCCAATTAAGCTTGGTTTGGCTCAATTGATGAGTTGGTCATGTTCAATCATTGACCATGAATGGGTTTGGATCAATGGTTTCAATCAATTTGACATATGGTGGATTTTGGCTAGTTTGGGTTTCATTTGGGCTAAGTGTTGACTTGGTCAAAGGCTAGGTTTGACTTGATTTGACCTAATTCAATGTGGTTGATCACCCCATGATGATGATTGATCATGATTGAGGTTTAGGCGAGTTAGTTCAATCCAATTTGGGCTGGATTAGAACCTGGCTCAAAAATGTCCTTTAGGTCACTTTGGGTCAAGTGAGCCTAAATAGATCAACTGGCTTGATCAAGGCTTGATTTAAGTTTAATTGAACTTACATATGGACCTAGGATTGAAATATAAATCCAATTGCAATTGGTTTGGAGCCAAGTGGGTTTTGATTGATATGACAATTTCAAGTCATAAAGGTCAATTTTGGTTTAATTTGGGTTGACTTATATTTTGTTTGATAATGGTGGTTTATGTTTATATTTGGATCAATGGTTGTAGGAATAATTGAATCATGAAGAAATCCATGAGTTTTGAGTTGATTTGGGTTTCATTTAGCCAAGTTCAAAATTTTGGCTAAAAGGGGTAAAATTGGAAATTTGGTTTGATTTGAGTTTGGTTTTGGTCATTTGAATTTATATTTCATTTACGTTTGTGAATATGAATGAAGATATAAATGGGTCATGAGGAAATCACTTGATTTTGGTGTGATTTGAAAGAAAATTTGATTAAGCTTAGGGATGTAGGTTGAAAAGGGCTAATTTGGGTTTTAACTTGGATTGATTTATTTTTGGTAATTGGAGGGAGGGTTTCATTTATATTTATGAATATAAATGAAGAAATAATTGATTTATAAAGAAATCAACCAAGTTTGAGTTGATTTGAAGGAATTTTGACTAAGCACATGAAGGTGGCTCATATGACATAGGAAGAGATTTTTGGAATTTGGAATTTGGAGATCATGGATTTAAATAATTTGGAATCTAGAATTGATTTGTGATTTGGAATTTTATTTGAGATTGGATTTGTTAATTGAGAAAATTAATTGGGTTGGGGTTGATTTGGATTTTGTTAAGCTAAGTTCATAAGATAAAATCAAAAGGGCTTAGGAAGGGATTTGGAGTTTGAATTTGGTTATGGATTTTAATCATTGAATAGTTAGATTTGATTTTAGAATTTGAATTTAAATTTGGGGTTTAGTTTTGAAAGAAGGAAGCAAGGATTGAGTTAAGGCTATAGGGTAGGCAAGTCTTTCTAAATCCCTAAGGCATAACATATTCCTATGGCTAACTCTTCTAAGTCTCTAGGATTAGGTTAAGTGTTCACCTAATCACTAGAAGTGTCTTAAGACTAAGGAACTCTTGTCTATAAGAGTCCTAAACCTATGATGAAGAAGTTGAAAGCTCACTCCAAAAGTGAGGTCAACACCCATTAATTTCTTAATTAACTCCATAATTAAATTATAATTAACTAAATCCTCCCATGGAAAGAGACTTAAATAAATGATCAAGGAAGAGGCCTTGATCATTCACCCCTTTCATTTCCATTGTTAACCATGATTAATAAAGTTTAGTTTATTAATTTTTACTATTTAATAAATTTAATAATCATTAAATTAATTAGGGAGGGTAATTAAGATTAAAAATTTAAATTCTCTTAATTATCGAGCCAATAAAACTCAAGAAATTTATGTGAGGTAGAGGGCATCCCATAGAATCAATATTTTAAATTTGAGATCAATTGGCCAAGTAATTAGTACTTATTTAAAATAATTATGATTAAAGTTATATGTTAATTAAGCTCTAATTACTATTCAAACCACAGAGAAATCATTTTTATGAAAATCTGCTTTGTTTATCATTTCTAAAATGGGTTTATTTGTATTTTTATGATTTTTCTATAATTAATTATGATTTTATGAAGTTCTGGGTAATTAATTGCATTTTAACCTTAATTAATCCCTAATCCCACTAGCCATACATAGGGCGGCGTGGCGGCGCTTTTCATATAACCGGATCGCCACTTAAACCATCCACGTAGCATCCTAAGTCGTAGTGAGCGTGCTTTCGTCCATCCGATCTCATGTCGATGGTGGGATCTCGCTTCTTAAGGGATAAAATCAGATTTCCTAATTGGATTAATCACAGTTATCCATTCTAATCACATAGAATAGACGAATGATCCTTCATCCCCTGAAAGATGGCAGATGGGCTTCGTCCACCTCCTCCACTTGATCAAGGCTCGTCGGAGTTCATGAGGCATCGGACTCCTAAGGAGATCCTTTGGTGGAAATCACATGAAATTACTATTTTTTTACAAAACACCAACTCCTAATAGATTTTATGTGATCTATCGAGTTCACCTCCTGAGCTCAAGGCAAAGCAATGATGGAGGTAGCCGTCTTGAAGAGAAAAAGCCACAGAGAAAGCTCATACTTGCCCGTCGGTGGCTCTGTAGACCAAGCACTGCTAGAAATGTCACCAGAGTTAGTGTTGAAGTGGTCTCTAGTGCTCAAATTGATTGAGAATCAATTTGTTTTGCTTCACCGGAGGTTGGGGAAGGTGTGGATGAAGTTAATTTGGATTTAGTTGAGTTGTGTGGAGTTGGATAGAGTGGAGGCTTGGTTTCACTCGGGGTTGGTGTCGTCGGCAATGGGGACCTCAAGGGATGTCGGGAAGGCACTAGAGAAGCTCATCTCAACTATATGAATCTCTTTAGATGATCGTCTCTGTGTTGGAATGAGATGGGGAGGAGTATACTCTGCTCCCCATGGAATAAGACGATGTGGTTTGGCTCTATTTTTTACAAACGTCCGGCTGACGCAAACGGTTGGGGATGACAAGGAATGGCTGAGGTGGAGCTCCTTGAGTGGTTGAGGGCAGGGAGTGGGTTGGTAAGGGCTGAGGTGGAGTGTCCTTCCTCCCCAAGGTGAGCCAATGGAATGGCTTGGGTTAGCTCACCTCCTTTGATCCATGGTTGACCCAATTAGCTTTGAGTCAGGTTAAGCAATGCGTCAAAGGTCCAAATCAAGCTATGGGTGGCTACCAAGGGCAAATGGGTAGGTGAGACCATCTAAATGAGGATTTTATCCCATTTGGAGGGCTTTACCCAATGGGTTTAGGCTAATTCGGGTTTGAAATGGGTTCGATTTGATTTGGGCTGACTCAAGGATGGGTCTTACCAAGTTTATTATGGTTTGAGCTTAGTTTGAGTGGGTTTGAATCAATTTGACCCATATAGGTCAAATTGGATTCAATTGGGTTAGGTTGAGCCATGGGTCAAATTGGGTCAAACAAAAAGTTTTATTTTGTTCAAATGATGATTTGGGAAAAATGAGTATGTTCGGAAAAAAGTTGGAGTAGCTCCAGTGGTAGATAAGATTAGGGAGAGTCGCCTTAGATGGTTTGACCACCTAAAGCATCGGTTGTCCGATGACTCGATTAAAAGAGTAGAAGAATTAGATTTTCCTTATGTTAAGAAAGGTAGAGGTAGACCTAAAAAGACTTGGTTAAGATGTTAAAAAATGAACTTAGTATACTTGAATTAAATGAGAATTTGACACATAATAGGACACAATGGAGACGAATGATTCATGTAGTTGACCCCACCTAGTGGGATTAAGGCTTGTTGTTATTGTTGTTCTTGATGATGATGATGATTTGGGATGTCTAGGTTCAATTTGTTTGACTTGACTTGAAGTGGATTTGAATTTGACTCATATGGGTTCATATGGGTCAAATTGGTTAAGTTGGCCAATTTGATCAAATTGATCAAATTGGCTTGGGTTAGGGGTTGGTTTAGTTTTAATTGATGATTTGGAGATGGTAGATATTGATTTCGCTAATTTGGATTTGAGAATGATTTAGATTTGACCCTATATGTCAATTTGGGCTTAATGGGTCAATTGGGTCCAGTCAAGGGCTTGATCATGTTCAATAATCAATTCATGATGAATTTGAGCCATTGGTTTCAATTAATTTGGATTGGATTAAGGTTTGGGCCAATTTAGCATTTTAGGTCAAACTTAGTCAACTTGAGTCAAGGGCCCAAGTTGGCTTGATTTGGCTTGATTGATGGTTGAATCATATTCAAGGACTAATTTATTGTTGGTAGGAGTTATTGGCTTCATTCAATTGGATTTAGAATGATGTTTGGTTCAATTTGGTTCATATAAGCTAATTAGGTCAACTTGGGTCAAATGATCAAATTAGCTTGGTTTGACTCGATTGATTGCAATTGGATAATCAAGGGTGATCAACAATCATTATAGAAGGTATTAGATAGGTTGGTTCAAATCAAATTGGGTTGGATTGGATTTTGGATCAAATGAGTCCATTAGGTCACTTTGGGTCAAGTGAACCAAAAGAGTCAATTTGAGTTGGATTAGGTTGAATTAGGTTGAATTGAGTTTGATAATTTATTTGGGATGGCTTTGATTGCAACTGTTTTAGATTTAATTGGATTTTTTTCTCATGTAGACCCTTTAGGTCAAATGGGCTAAGTTAGGTTGATTAAATTTGTTTGGTTTGTTTGATTTGATAGTAGGTTTTGGAAGAGTTTGAAATGATGCATTGAATGGTTGGAATGCTTTTGAGAAAATCAATTGATTTTGGTTTAATTGAAGGAGCTCTGGGTTGAGTCCATAGGATTGGATTATGGGATTAAGATGAGAATGAGTTGAAATCATTTTGGCTTGGAGCTTGGATATGAAATGAAATCCAATTGGGGTTTGATTCTTTTGAATTGAGGTTGATTTTACATGAGTGGATATGCATAGGTCATGGGTTAGGCCATTGGATAGGCAGGTTCCCTATTTATCCTAAGGCATAACCTAAACCTATGGTACACCTTCTTAAGCCTCTAGGCTTAGGCTTAGTGTTCACCTAATCATTAGGAGTGTCATATGATAGGGAGATTCTAATGTCTAGGAAATCCCTATGTCTAAGATAGGTGAGTCAATCCTCACTCCAAAAGCAGTCAATAGGAGGGTCTCCACTCTTGCATGATAGGGGATATGCTTGACCTTTGAGAGCAATCCTTTGTAGTGGAGAACACCTCTTTTAATTGATTTAGCCCATAAGTTAATTTCATCATGCATATAGGTATAATTGTCCTAAGCCTTGGTACAAAAGGAATGTGTCAAAATAATCCAAAATTTGTAAATTTTTTAACTTTAGTCTAAGGCATGCTTGCATACCAAACATTGTCTAGTCTCTAAGGGAGTGAGTTTAGGGCTTTATCTTCCTTTTTAATTAAATAATGGCTTAGCTATCTTGCATCTACATAAAACTGTCCTTCATGTTTTTAAAGCATATGAGGTGTTAGCTGGTGGCTACTCCAGGCGGTTGTACATCCCGAAGAGTCAGGATGCGTTTATTCTTTCTTATGGAGGTAAATCATTATATCCCATTTTCCTGATTAGGCTTAAGCCATGCTTCTAGCTTGTGCTAAATCATTTTATATTTATGTTATGAGGCTACTTATTTCCTTCAGGCTACGAGTATAAGTCTTTGTCTTTTAGGCATTTTCATAATCTTGTGTTGTTAGACTATAAGCCCTAGCATTCTAATGAGATTTCAACTCAAATAAAACTAAATTCTATCTTTCCAAAATATAAAGCCTCATTCTTGGGTAGATCGGAGCACCCACTAAGCTTCCTAGTATTTTGGGTGCTCCCTACTTTTCTTCTTATAGAATATGAAAATAAGTCTTTCCATTTGAACTTTCCCACTTGATTTTTGATAAGTACATAATCCTTAGATAGTCTAGCTTCAAAATTTTTGGAGATACTTATTAAATAATTTAATTGAGGGTTTACTTATGAAACTATCCTTTTTTAAGATGTAATTAACTATGGGAGCTTAGTTTCATAGGGAACTAAATAACCTGACATAAAATAAGCCCTACTTTACTTATCCATATGAAGTAGGGGAAAGATCTTTGGTATATACGTAGACACATCTGCCTTAGAAGTCCTTACTAGGTGATTAGGTCTATTATCTATCTTCTGAAATAATACATCACACCTTAATGTCACACCCAATCACTTTAATAAGTTCCTCTTAAGATCTGTGTGGTGTCCCTACAGCTCCAAATTACAACTCCACAACCCCCTACTTTGAATTATGAGGGATTTCAAAATAATAATCTAAACCACATCTCTCTGGCTAACCCTTGTTTAACGAACCCTTCTTAATTTATGAAGTAGTTAAGGACAATGATATTGAAATTATTTTGAATATACCAATTTCTTTCTGAAATTCTCCTTGTATTCCTAAAGAACAAAATCAAATTGGTATTAATTGTGAATCGGAAGAGGGTGAAGTAGTTCCAATCACTAATCTTATTGTTTCCAATCCTTCTACTTCTACCTTATCTCGCTTGCTTTTTGTTGGGGATGCTCCATTGAGTGAAGACAATTTTAAAATAGTTTATAGAAAGAAAAGCAACGTTAAAAATGTTATGCTCCCTGGTACGAGTAGGATTACTCGAGCTTCAACCTCTATTTTTTTCAATAATGCTTACTACTCTTGTGTAGAATATTAGACATATTGGTAAGCCCTTGATTCTTCGTAAGAACCTTAATTTATGATATACATACATACATACATATATATATATATATATATATATATATATATATATATATATATATATATATATATATATATATATATATATATATATATATATATATATATATATATATATATATATATATATATATATATATATATATATATATATATATATATATATATTGAACCTTTTCTTTCTAACAATAAATTCCTTAAAGTTTGTAGGTTACTTGGATTTCATAATACTTTTGCTAATATTTTAGGTAATTTTTGGATATTTTGAAAAAACAATTTAAATGTTACTATTAGTGGCAACTTCCCTCTAGTATTACAAGTTAGTTTTTCATCTCAAAATATTTCTTGTTATGCATCATTGATTTATACAAGATATTCTAGAGTTGAATGTCGTGACCAACTTTCTTCTTTTGCTAATAATATTAATGGACATGGTGATTGGGGGGGGGGTGGGGTGGGGTGCAAGGGAGCACCTCTCCTAATTTAAATTATATGGATGAGCTTTTTAATATGATTATGGACCGTAACATTGTCAACATTGGCTTCATTGGGTATGCCTTTACTTACAATAATTCTTGGTTGTGGTAAAGATAGAGCACATCCTTTTTAACCATTAGTGGATTAAATAACTATCCGCTTATCTGGGTGCCCTCTTCAAATCATGCACCTCTTCTTATCACTATTAAGAATCCATCTAAAAGTAATTCTTCTATATATATATTTCAAAATATGTGGTTGAAAGGTCAAACATTTTATCAAAATTTTCAGGATAAACCAGACTACTCTTGTTATGCTTAATAATGATATTGTCAGTATGAAAAGACTCTGGTATACACTTTAAAGACTAAAGAATACTCTTAATTGGTGGATTAAAAATCACTTTAAAAATATATTCTCTAGTATACTTGAAGCTAAGGCTAGAGTTTCCAAACTATAAAATAATTTTGGAGAATCCCAATCAAGCACTAATTTGAATCTATTATCTATAGCTAAAAGTGAAGTTTCTAAATTGCATGGCATGGAGAAAATTTATTGGAGATAAAAATCGAATTGCAAATTTATTGTTGAGGGCGATCTTAATATGAGATATTTTCATGCTTTGGTGAGTAGAAAAAGATTTTTAAATTTTATTAGTAAAATTCAACTTGATAATGGGGATTGGTATGAAGGCAAGGATCTTGGTATATCTTCTGCTCTACACCACTTTTCCTCTCTTTTGAATAAAATTTTTTGTCTTAAAACTCTTCCTCACACTGAGATTATCCCTAATCTTATAACAATAGAGGATAATGTTGCTCTTTGTGCCCCTCCATCTTTGGAAGATATTTATGCCACTATCTCTACTATGAATTCTGACTTTGTTGCAAATTTATTGTTGAGGGTGATCGTAATATGAGATATTTTCATGCTTTGGTGAGTAAAAAAAGATTTTTAAATTTTATTAGTAAAATTCAACTTGATAATGGGGATTGGTGTGAAGGCAAGGATCTTGGTATATCTTCTGCTCTACACCACTTTTCCTCACTTTTGAATAAAATTTTTTTCTTAAAACTCTTCCTCACACTAAGATTATCCCTAATCTTATAACAATATAGGATAATGTTGCTCTTTGTGCCCCTCCATCTTTGGAAGATATTTATGCCACTGTCTCTACTATGAATTCTGACTCTGTTGCAGGCCCTGATGGTTTCACTACATTATTCTTTCAAAAATGTTTGTCATTTCTAAAATTTGATGTTAAGGATGCAGTTTTGAAATTCTTTCAAGGTATTCCCTTTTCCAACTTTTGCTTGCACCACCATTGCTTTAATTCTGAAGATACAAAACCCCTATACTTGGTCGAGTTTTATACCTATTAGTCTCTGTACATTCTTTAGTAAGCTTACTTCTAGACTAATTGCTAATCGATTAGATGTGCTACTTCCTAAAATTATTTCTCTTAACCAAACTAGCTTTGTTAAAGGTAGAGGTATTTGTGATAATATATTACTTGCTTAGGAATTAATTCATGACATTAATATTAAGTCTAGAGGCTCCAATTTAGAGTTAAAACTTGACATCTCTAAAGCTTAAGATAGCATGGATTAGAGTTTTCTTTATAAAACTTTGAACCTGTTTGGTTTTTTCTCCAAGTTTATTGATATTGTGAAGAACTGCATTGAATCACCTCATTTTTCTCTCGTTATTAATGGTAAGACTCATGGTTACAACTCATAGGCTTCAGCAGGGTGATCCATTATCTCCTCTCTTTTTATTATAGCCGTGAAATATATTTTCAAAGTCTTAATAAAATGTTCTTGCACTATCCTCATATGGCTTATCTAACACGTGGTGGCCTAATGATATCTCATTTGAGTTTTGTGGATGGCTTCATAATTTTAATGAGTGGGGCTACTCATGCTATTATAATATTAATAACTTTTTTGATATGTTTCAATCAGTTAGCGATCGTATTATCAGTAAAGAGAAAAGGTCTTTCATTGTCCCTTATTCTATATGATAGATTGAATCAATTAAAGAATCGATTTAATACCAATCTCTACCTTTTAAATTCATGGGGGTTCCTCTTTAGAAAGGAAAAAAAAGATCTTATTTAGTTGATGATCTAATTTAATTAATCAAAAATGAAATTTATTTTGGAAATTTAGGTTTCACTCTTTCGATGGTCGGTTAACTCTTATTAAAAGTGTTATGCTCTCTTCTTATCTATTTGCTTCAATCCATTAACCCAATGGTGTTTGTGTGTCATCATATTTGGAGAGCCATGTCTAGATTGAAGTCGATGCCATGTCTATTCATCATTTTATTCATTATGATGAATATGAAAATATTGAAATATTTTATATTTTGATAAAGATTAGAGACTCGATAAAGAGCCTAAACTTTACTATATCTCATATTTGGAGAGAGGGTAACTCTTGTGCTGATTGGTTAGCTAAAAATAGATATTGTAGAAGTAATTTTGTGAAATATTTTTATGATAATATCCCTAAGGATTTGTGTGGTCTTGTCAATTTAGATAAATCTGGTTTCTTCCATTTAAGGAAACTTAAATTATAATTTGGCTCTTTAGACCTTACTATTGGGAGTTTTTATGTTATATGCTTATATATTGATTTGCACTATTTTCTAAACATGTGCCTCAAAAAAAATTCAAAATTTTTTATTTTGCATTTTTGTAACAATGGTTGGTTCTTGACTGTTGATGCCCTCAAAATTTTGGATTTTAGTTTCCCTAAACAATTTTTCAATTTTTGTATTTTCAAATCTTTGTTGCTACAACTCATTTGGTCCACTTTCCATTTTGGAGCTCCACCTCATTTTATGTTCTTAAGGGTTAGGATGACAATGATGTTTTTTGCTTTATTGAGAAGGGGACATTTGAAATTGGAGACTATTTGTTAGTTTAGATGCCCTTTTTATTTGAAGTCGGTGACTTTCCAAGGATTGTGTTCTCCTTTTTATTTGAAAAATACTTGATTTAAATTGATGCTACACTTGAAATGTTTGATATCTATCAAAATTGAACCTAAACCTTTTGATATTTCAATTGGGGTAATGTATTCTCTTATGCTCTTTATGCATTTTTGATGTTATCCCATTAAATTACTATTTGATCTCTTTCAAGAAAGCCTCCATTCTTGTACCCATGTGCTCTCTTCTTTGTCTTCACATCACAAATTTGGTTTTCCTTTATCTTCACTTAACATGTTGTGTGATCTTGATGAAATTACTTCTCCTGGTTTTTATAATTTATTTACCGAGGATGTTAAGTATCTGAACATTATTAGAACTAGTCATGATCAATTCCAGAGGTGTACACACTTTAAAAATCCTTATATCCAGATATGATTGAACTCAATTTTTCTAAATTAGTTTCTCGATGGCTTCTTCACTATATTTGCTTTCCAATGCCCCTATTCTCACAAAGACTGCGGGATGCTAAGAGGAATTGGCTAAAAATCAAGGCATATATAAGACTTGGATGCTATATATTACAACATTGAAGGGGACCAAGTCATGAAAAGAAGACCATTCTCTTTGTTGAGAAACCAAAAGAAACTATTTAAAAGTTAAGGGATATACAAGACTTGGACATTATCAAAATTCTTCATTGAAGGGGACCAACTCATAGAAAGAAGGCCTTTCTTGCTGGGAAAAACTCTTATTATTTTACTATTATATTCTAGTATTTACCTCGTACTTGGATCTAATTCCTTTTAGGCTTAAATGTACATCATTCTCTACTCTATCAAAATTTTTAGATTTTGTGGGATTGGATCTTGATCTTTTTTAACTTTTATGGCTATTATCTTTCTATCTTTTCTTTCTTTAATGCAATCCTATGTTTAAAAAATAATTTAGAGATAGTACATGAGTTGTTGAGTGAACTCTTCCATTAACGCTAATTATTTTTTAAGTTAAACTATGTGCATCAATTAATATAAATTTACCTTGAGCTCTTAATGTTTATACTAACAGCAAGTCATATCAGTTGATCCAATATATTTTTCCAATGAATTGTGTCTTATCAAACTTTCATTGATTGAATTGATGACTTGAAAAAAAAATTTGAGAATGTAAACATTGATGTAGAGTATTATTAATGTATGTAATGAAAGGAATATTATAATGAGAAATCTAAAATAAAAAATAAAAAAAATTAAATATGCTGTGTAAGAATCTGTGGCCAAAGAATTGGAGGAGAAGGCAATTTATTCAAAGTGATAAAATATTTTTTTATACATTAATACTAGTCTTTGATTTAATATATTTTTTAATGTGCTTCATCAAACATTTTTAATCATGATCAAGTGCATATATTTATTTAAAATGAATTTGCGGCGATTATATCGCCCAAATCATTAAGAAAGGATATAAGTCATTTTCAAGTAGTGTACAAATGAAACTATCTATATATTTATTTACAGAAAATCGCCAAAAAAAGTGTTTTTTGGAACCATCAATATGAATTCCCAGCCACAATAAAAATTTTAACGGCAGATATCAAATGTCTATAATAATAATAATAATAATAATAATAATAATAATAATAATAATAATAATAATAATAATAATAATAATAATAATAATAATAATAATAATAATAATTGTATTAATGAGTCGATTTTTTGGGTTATAGTAATGATTTATCTATAAAAAAAAATGACTCCTTGTGCTCAAAAAATAATGTCCACAAGAAATTTGCATGAGATATATAAAAATTTTGGGTGTAATGCATCTTAGATTCAAGTTTCAAACATTAGAAATATTGAGCCGAAACTTAGTAATAATCAATATTTAAAAAACATTCGAATCGCCCCCATTACTTCTCCTTTTGAACTGATGGACTCTTAGATCTTTAAACTTTGATGTGTTGAACATTATGCAATATAATGAAGGCAGGTTAGTTTTATACGTTTTAAATCGCAGTGATTTACGACATATTTAGCTCTGTTTCTCGTCGCTCTCACAGCTCTACAAATGGCAACTAAGCTTACAATGGAAGAACTGAAATAACTCCTACAGTTGAGGTAGTCACATTGTTTATCTTATAAAACGATGCAGTACCCTGGTTTCATGTCCTCAGAACCGCGTCTTCTCTAAGAGAAAGATAGAGAAAAGCCATGGCTTTCAAGCTTGACGCCCTCGTCATCTTCTCCGTCCTCTCCTTTTCCTCTCCTCCGAAGCCGCCGCTCGGCGCCATCGCCATCTCAAGAAGCTTATGGCGGCGTTGAGGTGATAAGGAACGTTGAGAGCAACAAAGAGGTCCAAGCCCTCGGCAAGTTCGCTGTCGATGAAGTAAACAGAAAAGTTACGTGCTCTGAAGCGATTACTTTTGAGGGGGTGGTGACGGCAAAGCGGTGGCAAGGGATGTATGGCTGGGATTCTTCATTATTAAGTCCGAGAAGACGGTGGCGAAAAAGGAAGGGCGTTTGCTCGTTTATGTTAACACCTACTCATACGGGATGGGAGTAAAGACTTGGATCTTCCAGCCTACCACATATGCCTGAACAGAAACCTCACTATATCTTTTCTTCGTTTGTAATAACATATTTTTGCTTTGCTGTGTTCTTTTCTTTGACCTATTGTTTCAGTTGTGTGTGTTTTGAGAGGATGGGTTATTCAATCCATCAATTGTATTGGGTTCGGATCTGGTTTTCCGTTTGACTGAATTGATTTAATGGTTTTTTCTCCGCTGATCTAATAAATATTTCGTCAAATCATTACAGAAGATTATCCACCAATAAAATTTGTTATTAATAATAAAAAAATTTGATCTATAAAGTTTTTTGTTTTCAAATATTGTTGTTTTAACATGCTGTGCTAACATTTTTCATACTTATGACCATTTTAATTAATGTTGATGGATATTTATTTAGATATTATTTCATGATCATGATTGCTATATATATAATTTATATTCTTTTATTTTCAAATTATCAAAATTAGTATAGACTCTATAGTTGCTACAATAAATATTGAAATAAATTTTTTATATGAATATTCTGAAAAATTGAAAAAAAATTAGCAATTAATATATAAATGATCTTTTGATTACTTATATTAAAAAATATATACTAAATGGTATCAATAATAATATAATTAGTCAATATTTTTAAAATATTAAAAGCAAACATAATTAAGTATAAATTTTTTACTTTTTATCTATTTTATTATTTTTTATAAATATATTCTAACCAAAAAAAATTTAAAACCGTTAATGCTCGTCTTAGGTCTTAAAAAGAAGATTGATATTTTTAAATTGTAAAATGATGCCCCACCTAAATTTTTTTTTTTAACTCGGCCACTACTTCAACCCAATTTCATTATGATCCAATGCATGATTTGTCTTCTCCTAAAAAAAAATTCTATTATTTGCTTGTTCATGTTTTCATATAAAACAAACTGAAAGTAAATTCACTACAGTTAGGTTCCCGGCAACTAAAAACTAATTTATCTTTTTTGCTTGGTTGAAATGAAGGAAAACTGAACATTTCTTGTGATGGACAAATATGGCTTTTAGCCATCATTTTATACAAATACAAGGGCATGAAGTCATTGTTAATATTACAAAAATCTCTCTAAATTGAACAAATTGTTCAATAATATTATGTAAGAAAAGCTTTGGCAACTTAGAGATGATTTTCCAAAACTAAACATTGTTCAAAGCTTAATTACTGACCTTAAACTAAGAGCAGGAAATTACAGAATGTTAGGATATGTTATGTATGATCAAGCCATTTGTGAAGCTGTGCAATGGAGATGCTGATCAACTCTATATATTAACATTGCTATCACAAATTTATCAAAAATAATGACTCAAAATTCAAGTCATTGAAATAACAATCATCAGTATTTACGTGTAAAATTTTACACTTACTATTGTAAAAATTGAGGAGGGCATTCACATCTCCTTTTATGTAATATATATTTCGTATACTATTTGGAGTTCTTTGCGAGAGGACTTTATTAGTTTTAGGAGCTATTTTATAGGTGTACTCTCTATACTCTCATGAGGGTGCACCTTATTTTTTATTTTTTTAACTGTGGGGCTTATCATATATTTAGTATATCTCATTGGAAGATGTTTGGAGATATTTCATTAAAAAATTGCTGGTTTTAGAGGTTGTTTTGTATGTGTACTCTCTATACTCTCATGAGGGTACACCTTATTATTTCAATTTTTTCAACTATGGGGCTTATCGCATGTTTACAATAACTTATTATAAGATGTTTGGAGATGTTTCATGAAGAAATTGCTGATTTTTGGACCTATTTTTATTTTCTGTGTACTAATGAGTACAAATATTTTATTTTTTTTTCAACTGTGAGATTTATCATATATTTAGTATATCCCATTAGAAGATGTTTGGAGATATTTCATGAAGAAGTTGCTAATTTTTGGGGTTGTTTTGCATGTGTACTCTTTGTACTCTCATGAGGGTACACCTTATTTTTTTTTAGTTTTTTCAACTGTGGAGCTTGTCATTTGTTTACTATAACCTATTGTAAGATGTTTAGAGATGTTTCATGAAGAATTTGGTGTTTGTGGAGTTATTTTGCATGTGTACTCTCTATACTCTCATGAGAGTACACTCCATTTTTTTAAAATTTTCAACTATGGGGCATATCATATATTTAGTATATCCCATTGTAAGATGTCAGGAGGTGTTTCATGAAATTTTTTTTAATTTTTGGGGCTATTTTGTATGTCTACTCTATATACTCTCATGAGGGTACATCCTATTTTTTTAAAATTTTTAATTATGGGGCTTGCCATATGTTTACCATATCCCATTATAATCTGCTTGGAGATGTTTCATAAAGAATTTGCTGATTTTTGGAGCTATTTTACATGTGCACTCTATATACTCTCATGAGGGTACACCCCATTTTTCTAAACTTTTCAATTATGGGGCTTTTTCATACATTTACTATATCCCATTGTAATCTATTTGGATATATTTCATGAAGAATTTGCTGATTTTAAGAGCTATTTTGTATGTTTACTCTGTGTACTCTCATGAGAATACACCCCATTTCTTTAAATTTTTAATTGTAGAGCTTGTCATATATTTATTATATCCCATTATAATCCATTTGGAGATATTTCATGAAGAATTTGCTAGTTTTAGGAGTTATTTTGTATGTGTACTCTATGTACTCTCATGAGAGAATACCCTATTTTTTTAATTTTTTTAACTATGGGACTTGTCATATGTTTAGTATATCCCATTATAAGATGTTTGGAGGTGTTTCATGAAGAATTTCTTTATTTTTGGGGCTATTTTGCATGTGTACTTTGTTTACTCTCACGAGAGCACACTCCATTTTCCTAAAATTTTCAATTATGGGGCTTGTCATATGCTTACTATATCCCATTGTAATCTATTTGGAGATGTTTCATGAAGAATTTTCTAGTTTTTGAAACTATTTTGCATGTATACTCTATGTGCTCTCATGAGGGTACACCCCATTTTTCTAAAATTTTCAATTGTAGGGTTTGTCATACATTTACTATATCCTACTGTAATATGTTTGGAGATATTTCATAAAGAATTTACTAATTTTAGGAGCTATTTTATATGTGTACATTGTGTACTCTCATGATAGTACACCTCATTTTTCTAAATTTTTAATTGTGGGGCTTGTCATATGTTTAATATATCCCATTATAATCTGTTTGAAAATATTTCATGAAGAATTTGCTGGTTTTAAGACTTATTTTGCATGTGAACTCTCATGAGGGTACACCCCAAATTTTTAATTTTTCAACTATGAGACTTGTCATATGTTTAGTATATCTCATTCTAAGATGTTTGGAGGTATTTCATGAAGAATTTCTTAATTTTTGTGACTATTTTGCATGTGTACTCTAAATACTCTCATGAGAGTACATCCTATTTTTTTAAAAATTTTAATTGTGGGGCTTGTCATATGTTTACTATGTCCCATTGTAATATATTTGGAGATGTTTCATAAAATATTTGCTGATTTTTGGAGCTATTTTGCATGTGTAAACTGTGTACTCTCATGAGGGTACACCCCATTTTTTAAAAATTTTTAATTGTGGGACTTGTCATATGTTTACTATATCCTATTGTAATCTATTTGCAGATATTTCATGAAGAATTTGCTAATTTTAGGAGCTATTTTGCAAGTGTATTCTGTGTACTCTCACGAGGGTACACCCTATTTTTCTAAAAATTTTAATTGTGGGGCTTGTCATATGTCTACTATATCCCATTGTAATCTGTTTGGAGATGTTTCATGAAGAATTTGCTAGTTTTAAGAGCTATTTTGTATGTGTACTCTGTGTACTCTCATGAGGGTACACCCTATTTTTTGATTTTTTTAACTATGGGGCTTGTCATATGTTTAGTATATCCCATTATAAGATGTTTGGAGGTGTTTCATGATGAATTTCCAAGGTTTTGGGATTATTTTGCATGTGTACTATGTGTACTCTCATGAAGGTACACCCCATTTTTTTGAAAATTTTAATTGTGGAGCTTGCCATATTTTACTATATCTCATTGTAATCTATTTGGAGATGTTTCTTGAAGAATTTGCTGGTTTTTGAAGTTGTTTTGTATGTGTACCATATATTCTCTTATGAGGGTACACCCCATTTTTCAATTTTTAAACTATGGTGCTTGTCATATGATTAATATATTCCATTGTAAGATGTTTGGAGGTGTTTCATGAAGAATTTCCTGATTTTTGGGTTATTTTGCATGAAACATATTTGTGTTTGTGCAGGTGAATCAGATAAATGACCGATGCGATGATGAAGCTGTTATGTCTAATGACCCAATTATGGGGATACTCCTTGGCACCACTGTTCACAATGAAAAGAAGACGTATGCATTATACTGTGATTATGTACATCAAACTGGATTCAGTGTTAGGAAAGATTATACTAGTTGTTGGCCCAACTCAAAGAATTTGAAATCAAAGAATTTTTTATGTGCAAAAGTAGGTTTGAAGAAAGCTGTCAATCTAAACTGCTCAATCAAATTTCAAAAAATAGATACGAGAAGTAGTTTTCTGGCCATAATTAGATTTTATATTGATTTAGATGGGAATTGCAAGGTTAAAAAATATATAGAAAGTCATAATCATTCATTAGCAAAGATGGGTGACCTACATCTTCTCAAATCATACAAAGGCATCGGCGATGAAAAGGCGGCTGTGTTGATGCTTCAAAATATGATACTCTTTACCCGAAGGCCCTTAAACTTGCAAGTATCTTCTCTACCGTAAAACTTTCTAGATGGGTACTAGTAGATGGCAGGTTAGATACATTGAAAGGGGGAGAATATCGAGGAGAGATATATGGAGATTCAATGGGGGCTCCACTCCTTGGACTTGGAATGGGGCTGCTATCAGGATCGATATGGGTTGTCTGCTGGATAGAGGGCACTATTTCAAGGGGTCAGGCCTCCTCCTTTGATATGTCCTCAAATGAAAGGCGGACCTGTGTTACACTAATAAAAAAATATGATGATTTATAACATGAATAAATACATTATGAGGTAAATGAAGTGAATTTATTTTGTGTCACCTGGTGTCCTTCCAAACCATTGAAGGAATCATCTGCAAACTTTATTTTTGTCCATCGTAACATATGTGACTTTGCAGAAGGAAAGGGTGGTCTTATGATTCATATGTGCTCTGCCGCCCAAATCTGCAATGAATATTTATATAACTTAACTTCAATGTATCAGATAATATAAATCTGAAGATGTAAAATGTTTCATTAGAAGAGTGACAAAGCCACTCATATACCCGTGTGCCTTCTGTGTCAAAATTTTTTGATGTAATACCATCAAACTGTAAAACTAGGAAGCTCCATATGGCCTTTGGCCAATCATAATTAACAAATCTCTCTATGTTTTCGGCATAGGCTATTAATTCTGATGCCACTTTATAATTGTAATATATAAAAAAAAGATTTGAAAGTAAAAACCACAATTTTGCCAAGTGTGCGAAAATCAAATTCTCAATTTTATTCTTAATCCACTAAGTAGAACTTTGAAAGTGGGAATTTATGCCATATGATCTTCTCCCCTCTGTTTGACATCCCTACAATTAATGCAACTTCATTGGGGGTGAAAGGAATGCATTGGCCACCAAAATAGAATGTCTGCTTTGTTGGCTTGATGAGCATCATGTTCAATCCGATCAATTTTGATGATAACAAACAAATGCTTGGATGTTCTAATGAATATTTTTATGTGTTTCAGATATATTAATTGTTAATTACATATCCAATATATCTCACGATATGTTTGAGAAAATTGTAAGAATAGAAGAATCAAAAATAGATCAAAATGGATAACATGAAGCTCAAGATACAATATTTTAGATTATATACATTTATAACTATTTTAGAAATTCATATGAGTTCATTGGCACGAATCAATTTGCTCACAACTTAATATATTATTTTAATGAGGTTAATTTATATAAATCTCTATCTAATTAACATTCAATTATATGTTTCATACATAACATTTGAATTATCAAAATAATAAATGATAATAAATTATGACTATTAAGTGTAATTATTTTATTTACTTAATATAATTAAATATTTTAATTTAATTTGTAGATTATATGATAACTAACATATGTATGATTATATATAAATTATATTATAATATTTAAATGTCATATTTCAAAATTAACAAAAATATGTGGAATTTGGTATTTTAGCCAAAGTCATTTTATAATCAAAGAATTTATATCTGATTTCATCTCCAATGGATTTCTTGGATATTTTCCACTAATTTGATAGGTTATATGACCCACGTTTGATTAAAATTGAATTTATTATGACTTTTTAACATTAGCTGATTTTAATAATGAATGCATGCTACATGCTTTGAATATATTAAGAGTCATATTTGATTATTTTTGACTTGCCCATGTGAATAGTCAAATTTTGGTTGCTTGAATTTAATATAAATTATATTTTTATTGAATATTAAATTATTATATGATAAAATGATGCTAGAATAATATATATTTTTGAAATAATTCAAAATGACCTTCTTGTTTATAAATAGTCCTTATTCTCTTAATGAAAGCATTCCTCATTCAAATTCAAAATCGCTCGAGCAAATCTAAGAGAAAATTTCTTAGATTTTTCTTCCAAGTGTTCACTAAATATTGCAAGATCAAATCTTCAGTTTAGAAGCTTCAACATCTTAACTAAGCAAGCTTCTCAAATTACTTGAGTTTGTTTTCTTGATCTTAATCCCTTTTTAAGTTTTTCATACTATTTTCAACATCTATTTATTCATGAGGGCTTCAGATCTAATTCCAGGTTTCCTATAAACGTAAGCACCTATAGTTAATTACTAAGTTCAATTAGTGAAAGAGAACTTTCGATTTAGTCTAGTCATTATATCACTAATTGATTAGCGTATAGTAGCAGTAGGTGGAGTATTGATGATTTATAAAATTCACCATTTATTAACTTAAAGCATATGGCTGGTGGAATGATGACATGCTCGATCAAGATCCCATTGTTCCATCACCCCAAGCTATCGTAGTCCCTAGTCTACTTAGTTAGAGGGTAGTAAACGAGAAGGAACCCTATCAGTAATCATGGGTTGCATCGTCCAAGTAATCCTTGTAAACTCGGGATAGTGTTTATCCAAAGAGATAATCTTAAGTCTATGGCGTAAGATGTTTTAGACTTATATTACAATTTATAATAACATATCGTGATTTATATTTGCTTCTTTATTAGTTGAGCTTGAGAGATGTGGTATTTATTTTTTGGATATGGTGTGTGTAGATGGGGACACCACAGATATGAGGGTGTACTTATTGAGGTGATCGGGTATGGCATTAAGAAATAGTACACTATCTCGAAAGATAGAAATCATTACCCTATAATGAACCTAATCACCTAATAAGGACTCCTAAGGCATGATGGGTATTCGAATGTACCAGAGATTTTTTTCCTATTTTACATGGATAAATAAAATTGAGTTTATTTAAACTGAGTTCTAAAGTTCCCTATGGGATCAAGCCCTCATATTTAATTATATCTTAAGGAAGGTAAGTCCCTTAAGAATACTCTCGATTAAAGTAGGAAATTATTGTCTCCAAAGAGTTCAAAGATATGACTATCAATAAATTGATTATATTTAGAATATCAAATGGGATAGATCAAAAGGAGAGACTTATGATCGGAGCTAAAGAAAGATGAGTAGGGGATGCTCATGTTACTAGAACAACCTAGTGATCATTCCAATCTATCATATGATTTGGCTTAATATTTTTGAAATTGAGGATAATTATGTATTTGAGTTGAAATTTATTAGAAAGTTAGGACTTATAATCCCACAATATAAGATTATCGAAATACTTAAGAGGTGAGGATTTATGCTTATAGCCTGAAAAAAAATAGATACCTCGGATCTTAAATCTAAGGAGCTTTAGCGAAGGCCAAAGCACATCCTAAATCTAAGGCTAAAATTGGTATATTATTTACCTCCACAAGAGAGAGTAAATCACGTGACTGCGAGACTTATAATTGCCTAGAGTGGCAGCCAGCTAACTCCTCTTACATTTTAAAACCATGTGGTCAAGTCATATATTTTGCAAAATGGCTAAATTGTTATTATTTAGAAATAAACTAAAGTCCTTAAACTCGCTCCCTAAAAGACTAGAGTATGAGTGGTATGAATAATGACTTAATCTAATACAAATTTTATCAAATTTTATTTGACTTTGGACTCTTTATTTTGACACAAGTCATAGGATTTTATATGCTAAAATATATGATAAAGTTGATTATGGGTCAAATCAGATAGAAGAAGGTGTTCTCCACCCCCAAGAGATGCCCTCACAGGTCAAGCATTCCTTGATGTGCAATGGATGGAGACCCTTCATTTTCAAGAGAGGAACAAGATGATATGCATGGTGTTAAGCATATAATATTCAGCTAAAGGCTTACTAAATATTTTATTATCTTGATTTAGTGCTTAGGCTTTAAGTAAGGTTGTGAGTTATTTTAGAAATTTAGTTATGAGTTGTGATTAGGTTAAAAAAAATTATATTTTTCTAAGAGCCTAAACGGATCCAGACTACACATTAAATCATTATTCAAAAAGAAACTAGAAGAGACATGTAATTTCTAATGCACAAGATAAACAAATCATCAAATAATTTATAAATCTAACGCAAAAGAATAACAGGCCGGTGCGGTCGGGTACCGCCGTATAACCCGAAAAAGAAATGGGTAGCTGAGCTTTACCCTTATACATCCTGGATTACAAAAGAATAATTATAATTACAAATGATAAATATTATGGGGGTCAACATTCTTCATTCTTCATTCTTCAATCTCTGCTTCTTTCCTCCTTCGATTTGATTTGGATGTGCTTGCTTCAAAGACATCACAGGGCCACCCCGGACAAAGCCTTCTAGCCACTGCTCATCCTAATCCCCCATAACACTAATCCTAATTCCTAATGCATAATTATATTAAAAATAAGAAAAGTAAATCTAGCTACACCTGCAATATAAATGTTAGCAAAACACTTCATTCAACCCAAGAAGTTATATGTATAATTCAGACTTAGCACCCTGCACATGGGTAACCAACTCCACCTATCCTAATTTAGATTATGCTTAGGGTTTAAGCAACCTGAAAAAGAGAGCATTTATATTTATTTTAAGCGCCCTTAAGCATAGTCTCCTACAAAAATATAATTAGGCTAATCACGACTTAACATCCAGTCTATGAAACATATACCCTAACATCTACTCTAAAATAATATCTCATAAAATAAAGCATACATCAAATCATGCACCGCCCTAATATAAGACTAGAAGTGTTGACTTAATTCTAATATGTGTGTATTAAGGCTTGTGTGGTATGTCCTAACTAGGCTTTAAAGTTAAGATTTTCTAAATATGAAGAGATTTAATTATGAAGGGTGGTTTCACTTTAACTAGTTTAATTGATTTATAAATTTTACTTAATATTTTTTATTTCATTTGACCTATACAAAATAACTAAATATTATAAAGAGAAGGAAAGAGAGGATCTCTCTCTTTTTCCCTACCTTAAGTCATTTACAAAGCCAATTAATTAAATAATTCTCTTTAGTAAATGGCTTATTATATATTTTAAATTGATCCTAGGTTTAGATTCACTTTAAATGAACTCATTCAATAAGAAAGGCATCTCAAGATTAATTGAAATGAACGACTAACACATGACACATGTTTGTTTACATCTTTCCATCATATGTAGCATGCATATGGTTAAGTCCTAAACATACCTATACATGCAATTTATATTTTAGCACACTTAAATGATGAATGTAAGAAAATGTATTTGGAATTGATATTTCATTTAGTTGAATTATTTTGTCATATTATTTTAAAGTTCTATCTAAATTATTATACAAAAGAATAAGGAAAGAACTTTAAATTATATGATTGACCAATTCAACCACTTGAACAAAATATGAATGCATGTTTCTTTTTAATATAAAAAAGGATTTTCATTTATTAGCCAAATGTACACACAAATATATAAGAGTTTTAAGCAAGTACGCCACTATTGTTCTACACCAAGGGAGTGAGGTGGGAACCTCCTTAAGGCTACTTAAAGCCGTGCGTCCCTGGAATGTCCAGACTAATATACCCACTATCCTCTGATACATATGGATGTATAAGCAACTATAAGAATGAGAATCATGCAAAGGTAGAATTGATTTGATTAAAATATGGTTTTCATCCACTAGTTGTATCACACACACACACACACACACACACACACACACACACACACACACACATATATATATATATATATCATAAAAATTTTAAGTAGGTACGATGCCATTGTTTCGCACCAAGGGAGTGAGGTAGGAACCTCCTTAGGACTACTTAAAGCATTGCATCCCTAGGATATCCAGACTAATATACCCATTATTCTCATATATATATATATGTGAATGTACACAAAACTATAGAAATAGAAACTATACAAAAGTTGGATTCAATTTAACTGATTTATTTGCATAAATGAATTGAAGCTTTATATAAATTCTAATGTTAAAGATGCATAAGAATGAAATCAAGCAAGTACGTCGTCATTAATCTACACCAAAGGAGTGAGGTAGGAACCTCCTTGGGGCTACTTAAAGCCGTGCGTCCCTGGGAAGCCCAGACTAATATACCGATTAACATTCTTACTTATGCAAATCAACATATGAACATAAGAAAAAAACTTCACATCATACACTAACTTTATATTCACATGCACTTCCTATATTCATTAATAGGCTTTTAAAAATATGTTTGTAATTTAATAGTGATAATAGCCACACTTATTCTTAATTAAATCACCACATGCAAATTTGATATAAAAAATTTATTTTTACTTAATTAATTTGAAAAAAAATGAATGCATGACTACAAGTGGCATACAACACTTTAATTATGATTGGAAAGAAATGACGCAACACAAGCATTTGATTTCATTCAAACTAACTAATTCCTAAGGATAATCACATTAAACAAGCTTATTTAAAATAAACTGAAGTTTCTTAAAGCCATTTTTAATTTCATATTTGATTTGATTTATGAAATGTGAAATAGTATTGCTGGTCCTAATCTCATTCTTATATGTGTAAGTTAATTTAATTTAATGAAAAGTAATTAAATTGATTTTATAGATTGATTAAGTTAAGTATGGGTTAAATCAATTAATTAGCCCATACCTATGTCACCTTAAGGTAATTAATTAAAAAATTATGAGCTAATATGATATGCAACTATATAGAAAAGCAAATAGCAATGCTCCTATGATATTAAAGGGACCTAATGCAATTAGCTCATAATTATTAATTAATTAGACTTAAGGAGCTCACTTAATTACTCTTATAGTTTTCTCACACATGTGAGCTAACCATAATTTCATTAGCTCTCTCTTTAGGTTATTGAACACTCAAAGAGCTACCCAAGAGTTAATTAGATGAGTTCTGGAATAGTTATGATTTCAATTTAATTAATTAAGCCATTTTAATTAATGAATAAAACCATTAATTAATTCCAAATTACTTAATTTCGAGTCAAGTGAAATGAACTTTGGGAAAAGAATAAGAAATAGGTCTTAATCTCATTCCTAATGCCCATTCACTATTCCACAATTATTAGCAAGCTTATTTGATCGTTTTCTTACTGTTTAGAATGTTGATTAATCACTTAATTAATTAAGAGAGTAATTAAGACTAAGATAACCAATTTCTCTAATTAACCAAGGAATAAATCCCAAGAAAATTATAGGAGACAGAGATCATCCCATTAATCATCCTCAAAAAGTTTGAAATTAATTACTTGGGTAATTAGGGAATAATTAAGTTAATTAAGTTTTCACTTAAAGTAAGCCTTAATTACTGTTCAAAATTAATTAATTTTAAATTAACCTCCTCTGAAATACCTTCAAAATGAATATTTATTTGAATTTTTATGATTTCTCTATGATTTGTTATGATTTTTTAGAAGTTTCAGTTGATTTAAGTGATTTTCATAAAATCTGTTAATTTATTTTATTAAAATAAATCATTTGAACTTCAAAATTCAATATCTTTCAATCCAAAAGTTATTTTGATTTGAAATTTTTATGGTAGGTGAATTTTAACTTCAATTTCAATCTCTGAAAATTTTAACTTAATCTAATATGTATTTTTGGTTTAATTAATGAAATTTAAGTTTTACTAAAACTCAAATTAAGCTCAAAATATCTAGTAAATTTAAGGATTTTAGGTTTGTTAGATTCCTTGGAAATAATCCAACGTGCCCTTATTTCTAATTTATCATTGAGTATTTTATTTTCTATGAATTTTTAAAGTTTTAGGTGGTTTAAATAATTTTTAAAATTAGAAAATACGGATTTTCCAACTTAACCAAGTCAGCATTGTGCTTGGCGCTGACTTTAGAAAAACCGCAGGTGAATAGTGATCGTGATGCGCAGATCTTTTCAAACTATCTGATCATAGATCGGATGGTCTGATCATCGAGATGAGGATCGAAAGAGCTATCTTAGATTGCGTGATCGGCCGTCGATCCAGTGAATTGGGGATTAAGCGGTATTGCATTTCGGTGTCGAGCGAAAATGGGAAAATGTAAAATCTAAGCAAATTTCATCCAAATGAGCTCATTTTTGTGGCGATTCACACTGAAAAACTTTTATTTCATATTAGGATTGTATAAAATAAAAAATGCGAGAGATTTCTATGGAAAAATCTTAAAAACACACAAATATCATCACAAAAAGTAAGAAATTCTAAGGCCGACTATGAGTTTTTGAATATTACCTCCCCGAGGATGATTTACGGCGGCGGTGATGATCCAAGCATGCTCCTGAATACAAGAATAAGCACTAAAATGGACTTGTGCTCTTGCCTTACTTCGGAATAATGTATTTTCCAATCGTCGTCACTTTCTCACCAAAATCTACTTATTTTTAGTGTTTTTCACCTTGAAATGAAGTGAGAATGATTGTTGGTTGATTTAGGAGCTCTATGGGATGAAAAATGAGAGTGGGAGGAGAAGTGTTGCTGCCTCTAATGACTTAGTTTCAAAAGTGGTCGAAAAATCCTCTTGTTCTTTTGATTTTTGGCTCCAAATGAGTGTCATTTGACTTTGGGGTGGTAGGAAATGGAAGGGAATCATCCAAGGTGGCTCATTTTGGTTGGCTAAGACATGAAAAGTGGTTGTCATGAAGGACAAATGGGTGTCTAATAAGGGGAGGTGGGAGTCCTTCATGCCAAGTGTTCCAATGGAAGATGTGAGGTGAATTCACCTCCCCATAAATCATGGATGCCCCAACCACCTCTTGGGCCAAATGATCAGTGTCCTTGATGCCTATGTGGACTAATGGATAAGTGTCAAGTGGCCTTGGGCAAGTGTCTTTTCTCATGGGATGCCCTTGACCCAAGTGCAAAGTGATCATTTGACATTGAATTTGATCTGAGCATATTTGAAATGAGTCAAAAGTGAGTTGGACCAAATTCTATATCATTTGGAGTTCATTTGGTTTAATTTGGGTCAATTTGACCCATTTGGGCTAAATTAGGTCAAAATAGGTTAGGTTGACCAATTGGTCAAATTTAGTCAAACCAAGGGTTGGATCAAGTTCAAATGATCATTTGGAGTATATTGATTCAATTGGTTTCAATCAATTTGGTTTAATTTAGATTTAATTTGAATTTTGGCCAATTTGATCCTTTAGGTCAATTTGGGCTAAGTTGACCAATTTGACCCAATTGACCTAATTGGCTTGAATCATGACTTGTTTTGAGTTCGGTTGATCATTTGTAATATATTGTAGGCTTTGGTTAAGTTCAATTTAGATTTGATTGGATTTTAGGTTGATTTGACCCTTAAGGTCAAATTAGGTTAAATTGGGTTAGGTTGACCAATTGGTCAAATTGGGCTCAATTGAGGCTTTAGTCAAGTTCAATAATCAATTTGGAATGAACTTGAGCCATTGGTTATAATCAATTTAGTTTAGGTTGCAATTTGGCTAGTTTGGGTTCATATGGGTTAAAGGGTTAACTTGGTCAACGGGCTAGGTTGACTTGGTTTGACCTAATTCGTGACAATTGATTAACCTAGGATGATCAACAATCTTGACATAAAGTTTGTATTGGCTTAATTCACTTTTATTTGAATTGAATTGTATTTTGGTTCATATATAATTTCAAAGCAAAAGGGGTCAACATGGGCTTGACCTAGGTTAGCTTGATTTTAACTTGGTGATTGTAGTTTATATTTATATTTGGGAAGATTATTGAAGGAATGATTGTTTGAAGAGAAAATCCATAGGTTTTGAGTTGATTTGAGTGTGATTTGGCTAAGTCCAAAAAATTGACTTAAAAGGCTTAAATTGAGTTTTGGTTTAATTTTGGGTTTAGTTTTAGGTATTTGAATTTATATTTTATTTATATTTGTGAATATAATTGAAGATATAAATAATTCATGAGAAAATCACTTGAATTTGGAGTGATTTGAAAGCAAATTTGACCAAGCTCATGGATGTAGGTCGAAAAGGCTTAGAAGGAAATTTGATTGAGTTTGGATTTGATCATGAGTTTGAATATTTGAAGTTGGATTTGAATTGAAATTTGATAGTTTAAATGAAAGATTGAATTTATATTTAAGAAAATCAAATGAATTGGGATTGATTTGGATTTGGTTAAGACTAAGTCCAGAAGATGAAATCAAAGGGCTTAGAAAGGGTTTGATCAAAGGCTTCAATCATTTGGCTTGGAATTTGATTTATGATTTGGATTTGGAATGGATTCAAGGTTTGGTTTAAGGAAGAAAGCATGTATTGGGTTTGAGAAAGTGCATATGGATTGGGTTTAGGCTATAGGGTAGGAGATTTTCCTAAGTCTCTAAAGCATAGCCTAATTCTATGATTAACCCTTCTAAGTCTCTAGGCTTAGGTTAAGTGTTCACCTAATCACTAACTATTTCGTATCTTTATTAATAAACCTTCAAATTTATCATAGACTTCTAATGAATTCTTTGACTACCCTTAATTTGATTGAAACAAATTATGGGAAAGTCTAATATTCACTAGAGAACTTCTTGCCATCAATAATGAGCCATTGAGACTATTGTAAGCATATATGTATAGTTTAGTCATGGATTTAACTAAGTTTATTCTAATTCACTCAATGTACGATATGATCATTCAACCATTTATTAGAAAGCGATGCTTATGATCTATGCTCGTTGATGAGCCACTTAATCAACTTCCTTAACTTGCAAATGCACATTTAAGCTTCTTATAAACCTCGGATAATTAAATTATGTACTCATCTAAAACCTTCTTATTCATCTCAAAGTGAATCATAAAATAATCACAATGATCAGTGAGGACTTTCTCTTATACTTATCAACAAGCATTTAAATCCATTTCAAGCCTCCTACAAACTTTTCCTCTCCTCTGAATTATTTGAAATGAGTCATGGTAAAATTTAGTATTCATTAGGATGACTTATTTATATCTAATGGTGAATTATTATGCTTAATATAAGTCATCTGCAAGTCTCACTTGAACAATGTTTGTATGCTTAGAAGCTATGTTTTAATCCCACTATAAGTCTTCAATGATTCACTAAGATTCTCTTTTTTGATTATTTGAAGCAAAATATTGCGAAGTTAAATTCATGTAATTCAAATTCATTTCAAGTTTCATAAATCCATTTGAGTTCATCTTTTTTTGAGAAATAATCTTCAAATTTATTCACATTTATAATACAAAATTCAATTCGATATCAATTTTATTTTAGCGAATTTTGACAGCGTTATTTGTTTAGCTTAAGCTTTACTACAAGTATGAATTTTTAAATAAAATTTTGGCACCATTTCGACAGCATTTCGGCAATATTCCAACGTCGTCCCCATATAGGGGGCTACACCGAGTATGTTAGGCCTGCCCACCATACAAAAAAAGACATGTATGGATGGAGTAAACACCACGGCCGAATGTGTTATCTCATCATGTCAAGAAAAATATGTATGGGTCAAAAAAGCGCCTGCATGAAACATAGATTTGCCCGCCACATCAAGAAATGCATGTACGGATACTTATATACCTACAATATTAGTTTAAATATCAATTTTATATTTATAGTTTATTTTATGTGCATTATTAAAATGTTAAGTGCATGAACCCCATGTTTGATGCGAACAAAGGTATTTTGAGTAGTAAGCACATTGACTCCTTTTGACTACCCTCCAAACCAAAACATCATTACAAGGTAACTAGAGATGGCGAGGATGTTGTATAGATGTCTTGTAAAAATAATAAATAGCTTAAATGCACACATCTTCTATCAATGAACCTCATAGAAGTAAGGGTTAAATACGAAGAGCTCTATCAAGGTTCTTTATAAAAGAATTTTATGGTTCTTAGATCTCAAGTTAAGTCCACTATTCTAGTAGAGGTAGTGGGCATGGGAAAGCTAATTAGAGGTTGATAGGTCATAAAGGCATTCCATATGATGAAGAAAAAAATAGATAAATAGACAAGAATCTTAGCTAAAATAGTGTTAGCCACTTAAAAGATTGATTTATATAAAAAGCATAGTTAGAATTGTTAAGAATCTAATAGAAAGCCAAAATAGACGCAATTATTACTAGTTTATGTGAATTAATATCAAATATATCAAACACTTGGATTGGGTAATATTAAGCTAGCTCAAACTTTGTTTTAAATGGCTATGTATGGTTTAAGAGCCTTTAAACTATTGTTTTAACTTTAGGCTAATAATTTTATCGATTTAGTTTTGTTATTCCAGTGGCGTTAGCAATAATGTAAATGCTAATTCAAGGTTTTTAAGTGGTGTGGAATATTATATAAGAACAAAAAAGACTTCGATTAGTTGTTGAAGAAAACTACAAATTTAGCCTTTACTATGGTTGAGTTGAATGGCCAATGAACCAAGCTAAGATTTCCATGATCAAATGGAAATCAAAAATAAATAATCATTATTAGATTATGTGAAGAAACACCAAATATTTTGGGTCCATGGAATAGATGTAGTTAGGACAACTCAAATATAATTATAAAGAGTTAGTGATGTTTAAGGAGTATATAAGGATATAAGGTCTAGTTGTGAGTCTATGTGAATGATTTCAAAGGCCTTTTATGATTAATTCAATACATTTAATTGATTAAGCACCTTTGGTTCAATATATTGAAAGAGGCTAAGCTTAGGCTAATTATCTAATTTAGAACATGAAGTGTCCCGAAAGTCTTATAAAGTAATGTAGTGACTATGATGAGATTAATTTCAAGAATGAAGATTTATACATAACTTTAATCAGCATAAGATATAATTAGGTCAAATGGATCCATTTCATGTAATTGGATTAGGATTAGGTTCATGTGTTTCCAATTACTAAATAATTATTTTATGAGTTTATTTAAGCTTTTATGATAACAGAAAAGGTACAAATCCAAGATCTAAGGTATTTAAAAGGCAATGGTTCTAAGAGGTCTATGAGGATAGGCACTTATTATTAAGTTAATAGAATATTTAAGAAGTCATGAGGATTCAAGGGACATTTATGAATGAATTTGACCAAAGGATACAACACTAGTAGCTTATGCTCTATTAAGTGTACTAAGGGTCACTCTAAATTTTAGGGAGCCACCTTGAGTCTACATGGAAAAATGGATCAATCTAGGGGCTCATATTTTCCCAAAAATCTACTTACAAATGAGAATAATTTTAAATTGAAAATAATTCTAAAAGGTGTGTAAAGGATCCATAAACATGTTACGTTTTCATAAGATTAAGGTCCCCTAGAGCTAATGTAAAGTTTAAAGTCCACATAGGATATTGGCGTTAAGCCAACACTCATATAATTGACTCAATAAGCTCTAAAAGATCTTTAATGTAAACCACTACCCTTATGCTTTATTAGGATATATTGGGGTTAATCTAAATATGGGAGTCCAGTTAGGATTCAAAAGGCACATCAAGTTAACAAAAAAGTCAACTTATTAGTGTACCAACTAAAAATAATTTAAATTTTATAGATTCAAGTAAGTGATATAAAGTTTAAGTCAATTTTACTTTATTTAATCTTGAGGTATTATATGATTAATTTTAAGCTATTTTAAGGTTCAGAGTAATTTGGTTTAATTTTCTTTATTGAGTTGATTTTATTTAATAATTTCACAATATATAACTAGGATGATTAAATAGTTAATTTAAGATTTTTATGATGCTTATATAATATAGATGGTTTAAGGTTGATGATTCAAAATTTAACTATTTAAAGTCTAAATAAATTATAATGCATGATTTAATTAATTTAAGTGGTTTAAGGATTTATAAAGTTTTAAAGTGAATTTATGATTTTGTGATTTTTAAATTGTTTGATGAATTTTAAAGATGATTTTATGTTTTAATGAATTTCAAGATTTATTGATTTAATTTGTTGAAATATAGATCAATGGTTTAAAAGGCATTTTAGTTTGACTTTAAATGATTTAACATTTTATTTTAATTTTAAAATGTTAAAAAAATTTATTTTAAAATTTTAATTTAATGAAATATTTAAATTTTTTTACTTTTAATGATTTAATAATTATAAGGATTTTTTTAAGTTAAATTAGGTGATGAAAAATATAAATTCATATTATGGTTAATATTTAAGACTAACCGTATTTCTAGGTATATTGATTTCTTTATAGTTTCCATAAGAATTTTAGGATATTTTTTTAGTATTTTCAATATCTAAAGTTGATTTTGTAAGATTCCAAAACATGAATATAAATTTTTTTTTATTTTCTGAAATTAGGATTAAACTGTATAACTAAAAAAAAAAAATTTAAACTCCTTTTATAAATTTTAAGAATTTTTTAAATTAATTTGATTTACTTAAGCTCTATAGCATTTCATAAAATTAATTATCCAAATCAATATTCCATATGGACATGGCTAAGGGATGAAAATGAATTTTAATGATTACCTAAATAATCATGAACTTACATATAACTCCATATGATTATGACCTAGTTATCATGGAGGACCCTACTAAGGAGAACTATAAGGGTAGTTGATCATTGATTGATAGTTTAAGTATATATATATATATATATATATATATATATATATATATATATATATATATATATATATATATATATATATATATATATATATAAGAATCTATGGCTAAAAAACTTGGGATGATATGCAATTCACCATTAGATCAATGTTAATATAATGACAACTATTATTTTCTCTTACACCTCCAATAATGGATAATAATCATCTAAGATTTAGGGATTTGATCTCAAGTTACCTTAAGGCTAACTCTAATAGATAAATAACTTACAATAATTATCAATAGATTGAGATGAATCTAGAGGTGTAATTAGAAAGTATGTCATGGTGTGTACATCTCTAGAACCAAGTAATGAAATGGTCTAGGGAGATTAGGAAATCTCACCTAACTAGGGATGTGTATTATTAAAATGTTAAGTGCATGAACCTCATGTTTGATGCGAACAAAGGTGTTTTGAGTAGTAAGCACATTGACTCCTTTTGACTACCCTCCAAACCAAAACATCATTACAAGGTAACTAGACTGGATGTTGTATAGATGTATTGTAAAAATAATAAATAGCTTAAATGCACACATCTTCTATCAATGAACCTCATAGAAGCAAGGGTTAAATACAAAGAGCTCTATCAAGGTTCTTTATAAAATAATTTTATGGTTCTTAGATCTCAAGTTAAGTCCACTATTCTAGAGGTAATGGGAAACTTAGAGAGGTGATAGGTCATAATTGACGTTCTTAAATATAGAGTGTTTATGATCAAATCGAGCGTCTTGACGAGCCGGATTTAACAAGCCCAAGATCTCTTGATTTTGACTTCATTTGAGCATTTAAATACACAAAATACATCAGATGATCAAGGGAATCATCATGAGCCATCCGATGGAGTGGTTTGGATTTTGCATGTATTCACAGAAATGTCTTCTCTCTATCTATAAATAACCCCTCATTCTTTACATGAGGGGAGTCAAGCTAAAGAGAAGAGAGAGTTCTAAAGCTTGGAAATCCTCCAAGCATAATCGTGCCACCACTCGACGGTCGCCGACCACCTCCGTTGGTCGTCAACCACCACCATGCCACTGGGTACCGCATCGCCGATCGATCAATCTCCATCGCCGATCATCACCGCCACCACTCGCCCACCGCCACCGGGCATTGCAACTCACCGCCGGCTATTACGCTATCGCCGCCACCATCATCACGGTCATCGCCAACCATCGCTGCTGCGCCATCATCGCTGCCACCGCCATCCGCCGCCATTAATTGCCGCCGAACCAACCGGGCCGCCATCCATCTCCATCACTATCACCACCGGTTCATTTGATCACAGACATCAATTATCACACTATTTATACAACCTAACCATGGCTATATAGCTGTTGTTGCCTGATTCTTTGATTTCCACTGTTATCCCTTCTCGTATACAATTCTGTAATCCCGTTATCACGAAAATTTTGTACTTTAAAATAGATACATAGTGGAAGATTTTACAGCTAAGCCCGTGATTTTCCTCTTTCGAGATTTTTTCATGTAAAAATTCTGGAGTTTTCTTATTAATTCCTCAAACATCTGTGTGTGTGATGGATTCTGCAACAAAGCTAAGGCGCAAATTTTTATTCTATCGCAACTGATTTTCTAGCACACAACAGTTTGACGTCGTCTTTGCGAACATTCCATTTACTTCTTCACAATGGTTGACAATCTGACTTTATGTTGAGAATAGCACCACCTATATAGTAAAGAAAATCTTACTCTCGAGGAACACATAAGAAGAATGAAGATTCATCAAACTTCATTCCTTCAGCTTTTCTTGGAGACTGGGGGGCAACTATTAAAAGATTATCCAAATCAATATTCTGGATATCTAATTGATTATCAATTCGAGAAGCAAGTCGGTAATACTAATGAAAAAGGCAAAGGTCAAGGAGCAACTTTGGCTACAAGCTCAAACAAATGTTTTGATTTGACCCCTTCCACACATGTTAATGTCATCGAACAAAGACTCTGACAAATAATCTTGGATAGGTCAAAACTTCAGACCTACTCTACGCAGGTTAATGTCATTGAGCGAAGACTCTGACAAATAATCTTGGATAGGTCAAAACATCAGACATATTCCACACGGGTTAACGTCATCGAGTGAAGACTATGACAAACAACCTCGGATTGGTCGAAACTTCACACCTACTCCCCACAGGTTAACATCATCGAGCGAAGACTTTGACAAACAATCTCCTTCATTTAATCCTCCCACTTGAGAAATGTGCAACTCACATTGTATCTCAATTGGGGCATGATCAATCCCAAGGAGATTTGATCGAACATCTTCCATACAGGTTAACATCATTGAGTAACACTCTGACAAACAATCTCAGATGGGTAAAAAATTCTCAACGGATTCAATTCGACCCCTTCCATATAGGTTAACGTCATCGAGTAACACTTTGACAAACAATCTCGGATAGGTCAAAAATCTTCAACGGATTCAATTCGACCTCTTCCATACAGGTTAACATCAACACTGACAAATAACATCGGATGGGTCAAAATTCTCACGGATTCAATTAACTCTTCCATACATGTTAGCCATCGTTAACACTCGACAAACAACCTCGGATGAGTCAAAATCCTGGATTCAATTCGACCTTTTCACAAACATATCAGTAACACTTTCACTGGATAATCAAAATCTCTCGGATTCAATTCGACCTCTTCCATATAATTTAACGTCATCAAGTAACACTTTGACAAAGAACCTCGGATGGGTCAAAAATCTTCAGTGAATTTGATTCGACCTCTTCTATGCAGGTTAATGCCATCAAGTAACTCTTTGATAAACAACCTCGGATGGGTCAAAAATCCTCAACGAATTCAATTCTACCCCTTCCATACAAGTTATCGGCATCAAGTAACATTATGGAGAATGATACTCTCAGATTATCTGCCAGACTTTCTGAGTTGTTCGAAGGATGGTCCTAATTGATGTTTCCCTGCCATCTTAGCAATTGTCAACTGTTAAACCATCCATTGGAGTTTCAAGAAATTCAATTTCTTACAAGAAGAAGTAGAAACTACGAGCCCTGATCGTCTCCAAACCCGGTCGGTCCGATGATGACAATTGACGCCTCTTTTGAGGGAAAATTGGAGCATCACCATATAAACTACGAGCATTGATCATCTCCAAACCCAGTTGGTTCGACGAGGATAGTTAATGCCTCTTTCGAGGGAAAATCAGAGCCTCTCCGTATGAACTACGGGCTTTGATCGCCTCCAAACCCGGTCGGTCCGATGAGGACAGTTGACGCTTCTTTCGATGGAAAATCGGAGCCTCGCCATATGAACTATGGGTCTTGATTGCCTCCAAACCCAGTCGGTCCGTGAGGACAGTTGATGCCTCTTTCAAGGAAAAATTGTAGCCTCGCCGTATGAACTACAGGCATTGATCATCTTCAAAACCGGTCGGTCCGACGAGGACAGTTGACACCACTTTTGAGGGAAAACTGGAGCCTCGTCGTATGAACTACGGGTCTTGATTGCCTCTGAATCCGGTCGGTCTGATGAGGACAGTTGACGCCTCTTTCAAGGGAACCTCGCCGTATGAACTACGGGCCTTGATCGCCTCCGAACCCGGTCGGTCTGACGAGGATAGTTGACGCCAATTTCGAGGGAAAACCGAAGCCTCGCCATATGAACTATGGGCCTTGATCACCTCCAAACCTGGTCAGTCCGATGAGGATAGTTGACTCCTCTTTTGAGAGAAAATTGGAGCCTCGTCGTATGAGCTACGGGCCTTGAACAGCAAAGCGAATGACCTTTTCTTAAGAAGATAGTCATAACTTCGCTGACAAAAAAAAAAAAAAAATTTTACCCTAGCCCTTGAACTTCTGCTAGATGATTTCTCATCCAATGCAGAGGAACACTAGAGTATATGAGAATTGTGTCTTCTCACTTGACCCTAGGGGGGTTTTTATAGACTCCCTATAGGGGCAAAAAGGTAATAAATAAAAAATGCAAAAAAATGAAAAAAATTGGAGAAAATGGAAAAAAAAGCTCATCGGTGAGCGTTTACGCATGAGGGCATCGTGCCATGACCAATGCCCGCCCGCATGCCCATTGCTACGCCGCTCATTCAAGACGCTGCGACGCTCAGCGCACGCCTTCCGCCTCCTCACACCCAGCCCCTCCCTCACATCGCTAGACGAAGCCATGGCCGCTCATGGTCAGGGGCCAAGACGTCAAGTGAGATCACCAGTAAGCGTCCGGATGGGTCCATAACCCCAAATCCCGCGATACCCGACACATCCACGACTCCACTTCCGTGATCATAATCTTGTGCCCCCAAAAAGATCTATTCTCTCAAAATGTATGGTTAATGAACTCACAAATTTCATTGAAGAATTTGCTATTTTTAATTATTTGGCATATATATTTTTGGATGATTGAGATAATGTCATCCAAAAATAGGGGGCAACTGATATGGCACTAAAAATACTACTAGTCGAAGCACGAATCTTGATCTCAAAAGCTGATCCTAAGTTGAAACTAGTCGAGATCAAGCACTTAAAATATCATTGGAAACTTTGGGATATCAGTTAAATCCCTAAATAGTTCTTAAATATGGAGTGTTTATGATCAAATCGAGCGTCTTGACGAGCCAAATTTAAGAAGCCCAAGATCTTTTGATTCTGACTTCATTTGAGCATTTAAATACATAAAATACATCAGATGATCAAGGGAATCATCATGAGCCATCCGATAGAGTGGTTTGGATTTTGCATGTATTTACAAAAATGTCTTCTCTGTAATCTACAAATAACTCCTCATTCTTTACATGAGGGGAGCCAAGCTAAAGACAAGAGAGAGCTCTAAAGCTTGAAAATCCTCCAAGCATAATCGTGCCCCACTCGATGGTCACCGACCACCTCCGTTGGCTGTCAACCACCACCGCTGGCCGCCACCGTCAGCTGCCATCATCGATCCTCGTCATCATCAATCTCCATCGCCGGTCATCACCGCCGACCACTCTCGTCAGCCACCATCACCGGGCATTGCCGTCAACCACCATCGCCGGTCATCGCTACCAACCATCATCGTCGGTCATCCCGCGGACGCAGCATTGCTGGTCACCGCCGCGGTCATTATTGCCGACCATCGTCTGGTCAATCGCCGAATTGCGCCCATCTCGCCGGTCATCACCGCCGACCGCCACCGGTCTCACCCGCCGCCAATCATCATTTACCACTAAGAATCACATCCTAACCATGACTATATGTTGTTGATTCTTGATTACCATTGTCAGCTCTTCTCAATTTTGTAATCCCGTTATCAGGAAAATTTTGTACTCTAAAATAGATACATAGTGGAAGATTTTTGCTGGGCTAGGCCCTGTGGTTTTTTCCCTCTTTTCGAGATTTTTTCACGTACAAATTTTGGAGTTTTATTATTAATTTCTCAAATATCTGTGTGTGTGTTGGATTCCGCAACAAAGTTAAGACGCAAATTTTTATTCTATCGCAACTGGTTTTCTAGCATGCAACAATATTAAAACTTAATAGGCACTTTTAGGCTACGTTTGTGGTATTCCAAGAATTCAATATATTATGACTTAATTGCTTTCTATAATATTGACTATGTTGGATGGAGTATTGATTGGAAGAGCACATTAATTACATATCAAATTCTATTATCATTAATTAGTTGTTGGTCTAATAGAAAATAAAATTTTAAAATATATCTCTATAAAATCAAAGATTATTGTTTCATGTTGTTGAACAGGTGTTTTAGCTAAACCAAGAATTAGAAGACAATGAAATCAAGTTTAAAAAAGGGTTAATTTTGTTATGTGCTATAATACTAGTATTATCATTTTAGCAAATAATCAAATTCTAAACTCAAGGATGAAACAAATTAAGAAAGGGTCAATTTGATGTAGATTTTATTTACACTAAATTGCATATTTTTATATTTTTTTTAAAAAAACCACTTACTGAAAAAGATTTTGTATTGGAAGGAGAAAACTTACCATGTTATATTTAAATCTTTGATTTATCTATTCATTATTGAAATAATTTTAAATTATTATGTATTTCATTTTCATAGTACTTATTTTCATACTATCAAAAAAGGTGAAATATGTATGTTCATTTTTGGATTGATTCTTATAAAAACATTTAGGAAGCGGTTTAGCTCTATTAATTCAGTGATATAAAATAGTTAATTTTTCATTTAGTGTTGAAATCTCATTATTATAATCAATTTTGATTGTGAAGTTGTTCTTCACCTCCATCCTTATTACTAGCAAATATAGATTTATCATCATAAATAAGAGAAATTATAGATCTCATGAACCCAGTATATATATATATATATATATATATATATTAATGAAAATGTATAGAATTTTAAGGGGTGATTTAATTCATCTTTTGGATCAAGCTTTCATTGAAAATAATTTTAATGAATATTATATTACTCAAAAAAAATTAATGTTGTAGATATCATAAATATTAATTAAATAAAATGAAACAAAACTTCACATGTCAATTTTATCATATTAATTCTTCGTTTTACCTATCTTCTAGCTTACCACCATATTAATATTGTTTAATTTTGTACAATAATGAGAGATGAACAAATTAGTGAATTGATTTGTGGCAGCAAAAATATCTAAAATGTGCTTCTTATTTTACCAAATCAATTACATTTTCTTTCATATAATATGATTATTTATTTTTCATATGCACATTTTTGTAAATAAACTAAAATATCATAATAGCTTTAGATTTAAATATCATAATATTTAAATCTAAAGAGTTATTTTTTAGGGACCTAATGGATCTTTGGTAACAAATACAACTCATGAAATAGCTAGAAGAATGCTGTTAAATAATTTTAATTAAGAATTTATTACCTATCAAAAATTTTAAGAGATAGAGAATGCTTTAAGAAAGCTTTGATTCAGTTAGAAGAGTAGATATAATAGTTAGACCTATATTAAGAAAGATAGAAGTAGACTTAAAAAGGCTTATTTATTAAGTATAAAAAAGATCTTAATTTAATAGAAATAAATAAAAATATGATACTTAATAAGGCACATTGGAGAAAAAAAAAATTTCATACTGCCGACCCCATATAGTAGGATAAAGTCTTATTATTATTGTTGTTGTTATTGATTCACTTGCTATAATCTTAAGACCTCATTTTCTTCAAAATAAACTTGTTAAACCTTCCACAATGTCACAAGGATTGCAATCATTTATCTAAGCTTGAAGACTATAAAGACAACATAATTTGCAAACAGTCAAAGAATTTATATGATTGCATCGTTTTAATCTTTTTTTTTATCTGCATTATTTTGTTAGAATGTTTTAAAGAAGAAATTATAGTCTGTGTTCCTTTTCATTATTTTAAAAACTAAAAATAATTGACTGGTTCAACCATGAATCAGGTATATGGTCAATCCAGTTAGCATTAACAATCAATTTCACATAAAACTGGTAAAAACTTATCGCTAGTTTGACCGATGAATTGATCATGATTATATAAAAATGATTGGCTCAAATTAATCACTTTTAGTTCTCAATAAAATAGTTAAAACATTACTTAAATTTATATTATATTAAATATCTAATTAAATATTCTTAAAATAAATTTATAAATCTCAAAATTATTATTACTATTATTTGGGTTTGGAAATATTCAATGAGCTTTGAAGGGATCCAAAAATATTGGAACACCATTATAGTTTTTATCTTTATATTCTTATTAAAAATTAAATTTTATATTATAAAAATTATTTTAAGAAGAAAAAATTTTAAATAATACTTTATAAATTTTTATATATTAAATTTTATTATTATCTATGATATGGCTCTCAAAATATGACTAGTCAAAGCACAAATCTTGATGTCGAAAGCGATATGATTTTGAGTTAGCCGTCGAGATCGACTTAAAATATCATCTGGAATCTTTGGGACATCAATTAAATCCCAAAATAACTCTCAAATATGGAGTGTTTATATCGAAGCGTCTCGACGAGCCGGATCTAACGAGCCTAAGATCTTATAATTCCGACTTCATTTGGGCATCCAAATGCTCAAAATACATCAAATGATCGAAGGAATCATCCTGAGCCGTCCGATCGAGGGGAGTGGTACGGGCTTTACATGAATTTACAAGAGTGCCCCTCCTCCCATCTATAAATAGGTCTTCATTCCTCACACCAAGGGGAGGGCCAAATGAAGAAGAAGAGGAGCTGAAGCAAGGAAGAAGAGGAGAAGCCACCGCTCGACGGTCGTCAACCACCACCGCCGGCCACCGCCGTCGCTGATCCTTGCCGCCGTCAATCTGCCCAAGCAAGGAAGAAAAGGAAGAGTCCAAGCAAGGAAGAAGAGGAAGAGTCCGAGCAAGGAAGCAGAAGAAGAGTCCAAGCAAGGAAGAAGAGGAAGAGTCCGAGCAAGGAAGAAGAGGAAGAGTCCGAGCAAGGAAGCAGAAGAAGAGTCCAAGCGAGGAAGAAGAGGAAAAGCCCAAGTGCGGAGGAAGAGATAGCTCTGAAGCTTGAAGATCCTCCAAGCAAGATCGCCCAAGCAAGATCGACTCGCTCGCCATCAACCACGCCACCGGCCACCGTCGACCACTAATTGTCCGTGATTCCACTGCATCTCCCGATCTCCACCATCGAGTATTACAACCTGATCATTGTACGTTAGTTATTCCTCTCATATGCAATTGTAATCCGTTAATCGAAGACTTTGTACTCAAAAAGATACATAGTGGAAGTTTTTCTGGGCTAGGTGGTTTCCCTCTTTCGAGGTTTTAGCGTTAAAACTCCGGAGTGTCTCATGTTCTCTTTTAATTCCGCTGTGTAATTAATGACAATTTAAGTAAACTTTCACTCTACCGCGACTGGTTTTCTAGCACGCAACAATCTATATTTATAAAGTTTTTAAAATATTTTTTATAATATAAATTTCAAATTTCTATCATAACTTTATTTGTGCGCATTGTAACGAGATCGATGATCAAAGATATTAAATATTATTCCCATACTAAGTTTATGAGGTGAAAAGAAGGATAGACAATGCTGATTATCGTCAGCAAACATATATATATATATATATATATATATATATATATATATATATATATATATATATATATATATATATATATATATATATATATATATATATACTATGCATTTATTTCAGCATCTAGGAAACATTTTCCAATCATTACTCTACATTATGATCAAACGTATTTGTGAGCATCCAATGGCTAACGATTATGTATATATAATTTTCTATAATAAACTTTAACTACAATTGCACACTTTTTTTCAGATATATGACGAAACATTATATTTGAACGGTATAATTTTTTTTTTAAATTATGACTAAAAAAGTATTTTTGGTTTTATTTATTTATATTATATCACACTTTTTTTCACTGAAGAAATATGTTTATTATCGATATAACTAAATATCTCAATCAAAACTCCATAAAACGGTAGTTAAAAGATCGATTATCCTTAGCATATTATTTTAATCACACAATTGTCAATCTTTTTTGTTTATTTACATGATGTTACTTACAAATTAAAAATATATATATTATTATAATTAACTCAAAATTATTATAATATATATTTTTTTCTTGTTATATCTTTTAGGAGAAGAAAAGGCTGGATAATTACCAAAACACATGGCAACGTCTCCATTACTATTCACCACGACGGATGGCACTATGATCAGAACCGAGGCCACAGTACAATGCCGTCGGACCACCCAGCACTTAATAATAGAAATATGACACCACACCTTCAAAATACAATTTGGTTTTTTGAATGTCAGTATTAGTGCAAAGCTTGGCAATTAATTTTATCTTTAGTCTTATTTTCATTGCCTACCTACTCCGCTGTCTTAAAAAAGTGCCCTACCCTTTCTCTCTCATATCCTCAAATCATTTTCCTGATTGTGGAGCCATGGAATCTCCTCAAGCACTCGCTCTCTTTACTTCTTCTTCGTCTGACGTTTCAGCCATGCAGCTTTCGAAGGCTCTGCTTGCTTCTACAAGAAGGATGCAAAGGGAAAAGATTAGAAATGTTGAGCACAATCCTATGTTGGAGAAACTTGGTAGGATTGCTGTGGATGCAGCAAAAAAAAAAATTTTACCAACAGAACTATAAAGCAGTTTTGCCCAAGTCGGAGTATATGGTATTCTCCGAGGTGGTGCAGGCCGAGCGGAACAGAAGGAAAAAAAAATACTACCTCCATATAATGGCCACTAAGCGTAATAACACGATATTAGGGAATCTCTATGCGCAGTTATATGTGCCTTCCTCGCAATCGCAACCTACCTTGCTGTATTCGCACTATGACGTTTGGTAGTAGCATGTTCAAGCTTTTGCTCAGTCTCAAATATATATATATATATATATATATATATATATATATATATATATATATATATATATATATATATATATATATATATATATAACTGCAAGTATGACTGTTATTTAATTTGTATAAGATTTTATTTTATAATATTATTTTGTGTTGATATTAATTGATATTATAGTAATATCAATATTAAATAATAAAATTAAAACATATAAATCTAATGAACAAAAAATTACAAACATACTGTACGCATTTAATAAACTCTAATAAGAGAAAATCTTCTTGTTATATTGTATTAATTTTTCGGTGCTCTTTTATGCATCCACGATTGCGAGGCCACAATTGTGCACAATAAAATGGCATTTATCAACCCTTATGAAAATTAGAGAACACTCTTCAAAGAGGAAAGAGAAACCTCAAATCTAATAAAATAGATCAAGGTAAATAACTCAAGAGAGATAACAAAGAAAGATGATTAAACAAACATAAAAAAATTGCCAACTTGAGAAGTTTATTAAGAAGATATTATAATTCATCGAGATGATACTTCAAAATCTCAAAAATTAGTTTACTATTATTTTTTTCTCTCTTTTCCCCTTCACTCCCCTCTTCTACCATCTCAACTCTTCTTAAACCTTCCAAAAAAATTAACATTCTAAAAATCAGTTAAACATATTTTTGAGTTCTTACATAATAAAGTTGTTACTGCATCACCATATAATTTTTGTAGGCAAAATTTTTAAATAAGCACGTTTAAAAATATAATTAGCGATTAAAAAAATTAAAAAAAATATCCTAACGAATTAACCTAAAATATATATAAAAAAAGAAGCTAATTTTATAATTTTGCTGCGTTTAGATAAGGAGGGCGGATTCTAATGCCTCAACTTTAATTAGTCATTTTTTAATAAATATCTAAATTTTATATTTAAAATATATTTATTTTTATATACATAAAAAGATAAATTTTATTTTTAAAATTTAATAATCTTTTTTATATAAAATTAAAAAAATTATAATATTTATATAAATCTGAAAAATTAAATTTAAATATGTAAAAATACAAGAATGGAATTCTCTGTTAGGCCAGGGTGCGTTTAAAAATGTGTAATAAATTTATAATAAAATTTAGCTTCAATATTATATAAAATATTTAGCTTAAAAATGTATAAATATTTTTTATACATATATATATAAATTTAGCTTCAATGTATAATATATATGTATAAATTTATTATACATATATAAATGTATTATTATATAAAATTAAAAAATTTATGATGATAATTAATTATTTATGACTTAAGTATAAGGATGTGTGGTATTTGCTAAGTAATGGGCTCTTTCCTGATTTGGAATGCGAGAGGGATAGGCTCCCTTTCTGTTCGCAATAAACTTAACAACTTAGTTCGTAACCATACCATTTCTTTGCTGGCAATTTTGGAACCCTTTATTCTTCCTCCTAACATCCAAATTATGACTAGAATGATTGGCTTTAGTAGTTCTTTTGCTAATTCAAGTAATAAAATTTGGATCTTTTGAAAAAATCCTTTTGATTTACATATTATTCGTGACCTTCACCAGGTTGTGAATACTCAAATCACATTTGCTTGGATCCTTTGTCTATGCTTCCTACAATGGGTATGGTAGAAGGAACCTATGGAACGATTTGATTAATTTTTCGACCTCGATTAATGCTCCCTGGTTCGTAGGTGGAGATTTTAATATTATTGCTTCCTCGGCAGAACCAAGGGGTGGAAACCCTCCTAACCCTTTATCTATGGAAGAATTTAATAATATGGCTCTTGATTGTCATTTGACTGACCGGGTTTTAGTCTCCCAATTCACATGGAATAATCTAATGTGGTAAAGACTTGATAGGATCTTGTTTAATGATTTATGGATAAACTCTTTTCCAATACATTGGTTGAACATCTTAGTAGAATCTATCACTCTCCTTTGCTTATTTCCTTATGGCTAATACTCCCCTCCTCTTTGTACTCCTTTTCATTTTCAGAATATGTGGTTGTTGGATACCAGATTTAAGGAGGTGGTGGCTATTAATTGGGGATATCTTCTTTATCCTCACAACTGCTTTGTGGAAGGAGACTTTGGTAAATTAAAAGGCTTAAACAATTGCTCAAATGGTGGAATAAAAATTATTTCAAAAATATTTTCACTAACGTAAAAGAATTAGAACAAGAGGTCATATCATTAGAGGAAGAGGTTATTTTGGATCCTTCTAAGACTCTTTTATTAAACCAAGCCAAAGATAAATTATCCAAATATCAAGATATGGAGGAAACTTACTGGAGACAAAAGGCTTCTGCTAAGAAACTATCATAAGGATAGGAATACCAATCATTTATTCAATAAGAAAATTAAAAATTGATAATAAAATTGATTTTTGATGAAAATGAACTTTGAAGTGTTTCTTATTTCAATAACATGCTTAATAATCATGTGAGTGAGGAGGATTTGGCTAGTCCTGAGGTTATCCCCAAAATCATAACTGAAAATGACAACATAATGCTTACATCCTTACCTTCTGAAGATGAAATTACATCGACCATTCAGAGTATGAATATAGATTCTGTGGCCGGCCCTGATGGATTCACTCCTCTCTTTTTTCAAAAATGTTGGAATGTTATCAAAGATGATGTGGTTAAAGCAGTTCTTGATTTTTTTAGAGGGACCACCCTCCCCAAATTCTTCTCTAGTACTTCCATTGTACTAATTCCTAAAATCAAAAACCCTGAACATTGAAATCAATTTAGGCCCATAAGTCTTTGCACATTCTTCAATAAGCTCATATCCAAGATCCTTGCTAAAAGATTGGGTATGCTACTTCCCAAAATCATTTCTCCTTATCAAACTGGCTTTGTTAAAGGTCATTCTATTTCTGATAATGTATTATTGGCTCAAGAAATTGTCCATGATTTGAACACTAAAGTTCGATGTGGGAATCTAGTCCTTAAATTAGACATATTGAAAGAATATGATAACATTAGTTGGTCATTTATCTACAAAATTTTATCTTTATTTGGCTTCTTCGACTCCATCATTAATTTAATTAAGAATGATATTGAAAATTTTGGGTTTTCCTTACTTATTAATGGTAAGATCCATGGATTCTTTGGATCATCGCATGGTATCAGGCAGGAGGATCCCCTTTCCCCGGCCCTTTTCATTATTGTTGTGGAATATCTTTCTCGTAACCTTAAACTTATGTTTCTCATAATGCCCAACATGTGCTACAAGATTAGGGGTGGTTTTCCTATCTCTCACATTTGCTTTGCGGATGATTTCATTATCTTCTGCAATGGGTCTACCTATTACATTAAGAAATTGTATAAATTTCTTATTCATTTTGGGAGGGAGAGTGGCCTTAAAATTAATCCTGATAAAAGTGGCTTCATTGCTAATAACTCGATCCCTATTCCCAGGATTAACAATATCAAGAATATCACTTTTTGAACAATATACTCTTCCTATTAAATATCCGGGTACCTTTATATCGTGGTGCTAAAATATCTTTCCTTTTGATGAAGTAATTCAAAAAATCTATAAGAAAATCTCCTCATGGAATTCCACCTTCTTTCTTTTGGATTAGTCCTCATCAAAAGTATTCTCTCCTTACCCTTCTATCGCTTTCCACTATTGTCCCTACCACAGCTATTATTAATAAGATAAATCAATTTTTTTAATAAATTCTTCTAGGGATCAAACTCATCATCTAAGAAAATACACTAGGCTAGCTGGGACAAGTGTTGTGGTCCTTTGAATGAAGGCGGTATGGGTTGTAAAACTTTACAAGAGTCCATCAAATGTATTTCACATAAAATGTGGTGGAACCTTAGAAGTAATTACAGCTTCTAGTCAAATTTTATGCTTGCTAAATACTGTAAGGGTAAACATCCATTAATTTGTAGCTTCAAAATTGGAGACTCTCCTGGGTGGAAAAGACTTTATAACATTAAGTGGGAGGTTGAAGAGCTTATATCCTGGGGTGTTAATTCCGGTTCATCCTTTTTTGGCAAGATAATTGGCTGGGTGAGGGTTCTATAAATGCACTACTTAACACTCATTCGATCGAAAGGATTAAAGTAAGTTATTTCAGTATTCAAAACTCTTGGAATATTGCTCAACTAGGAGCCTATGTCCCTAATACTATCATCAAAAAAGTTCAATATCATCCCTACAACTAATAAAATGGATCAAATTCTATTCAAATAAATCGGAGACTTTGTTTTAAGGATGTATGTAGTATTAGATCTAACAATCAAGACTCTCCAATATTTTCCAAAATTTGGTGTAACGCTTATTCCAACCTCCTTTCGGTTCTCACTTGCGATTCTTAAACAATATATGGATGCCATTCTCCGTAAAAAAAAAGATTTCCATCTCCCTTCTAAGTGTCAATGTTGTTTCCACATAGAAACTTTGGATCATGTTTTCGTAATGGACCCATCGTAAAGCAATATATGATAGTTTGTTGAACACTATATTTGATGGATCCCTTTCTATCATAAATCTATTTAATAACTTCCTATCCTATGCCCAAAGGTCATGTCAAATGTGTGCTTGCTATTACTCTATTGTGGTATATCTAGATGGAAAGAAATGAAGCTAAACATAATGACATTCCCATGAATTTTCAATGCATCATTGCTAAAGCTAAAGATAAAATTTCCTCCCTTTACAAAGCTAAACTTCTCCAGCCATCGAGTTTCAAAGATGTTAAACCATTGGCTCATTATCTTGGGATTTCTCTACCGTCGACTGAATTTGATTATATTTGTAAGACTATTTATTGGACTAAACCTCAAAACCATACTATTAAGGTGAACACGGATGGTTCGGTTGCTAATGGTTTCTATGGATGTGGGGGTATCTTACGAGATTTTAAAGGTAAGATGATTGCGCTTTTGCTATTCCTTTAAGACCTTGTTCTGTTCTTTTTGTTGAACTCTATGGCCTTCACTATGGGATATTATTATGCATTCAGAAAGGTTTTAAAAAAATATGGCTTGAAACTGATGCTTTACTGCTCTTGAATTTACTAAAACTGAGCTCATGATAATGCAAAGTATATTATACTCAATCATACAAGAAGGCTTCTTACTTCCCTTGATTATCACATCTCTCATATTCATCAAGAAGGGAATTCTTGGATTTTCTAATGTGCAAAGTCCTCTATGGTTAAATTATTTTTCAATGATAATATTCCCCTTATTAAGAGTGTTTTGTGAATTTAGATATGGTCTCCCATGTTATGTTAGGAAAATGTAAGCTTCTATGTTTGGAACTTGATATTGTCGATTGGTGGAGATTTCCCATCTTTTTTTCCATCTCTTTTGCAATTTTATATATTCAGATTCACTCTATTTTTAATTTCCTCCAATAAGATGGATGATGTATCTGGTTGTTGTTTATCCATTGCCGCTAAAATGCTACCTAAGACTCCTTTCACATAAAAAATGCTACAAGTATAGAATCAATTTTCTCTGAAAAGTTTGTATGATGTTATCTTTTTCTTTATTAGATGGAATATGGATATCATTGGTTACTTAGTGATGAGGTGGTGTTTTATTCCATCGGTAGGAATTATTTTCTTGGTCCAAGACCGCATTGCCTTTAACCTTTGTCTTTCTGTTTCTTTATATTTTGTTTTGTTTCTTTTCGGTTGTTGCCCGGTCTTAGTATATATTCTCCGATTGGTTGTAGTTTTATTGATAAAAGAGGGAAATGTTTGTTTCTTTGGTGTTGGTTGTCTCCCTTTGGTTGGGGATTGTGAGGTTTCTTGCAATTTTGGTATAGAGGGCTCATAATAAAATTTCTAATTGTATATTCATCGAGATTTCTTATGCCTATCCCGGTTTTATTACATGGAGGTTGTCTGTTGTCTATTATTACCTCGCTTTGCTTTCTCTCATGTTGGTTATGCCATGATCTATAAACATATTTTGATGGCCTGAAGTTGTAAGGTGATTTGGTTTCATCTAGGGATAGCAACTACTTTTATTTATTTTATATCAAGGTTGTGAGCTTTATAATTTTCTTCGAATGGAATGGTCCTCTGTGTTTGTTTTTTTCTCTCGACGGTGTCAATTAAATCTCTGATTTGATGGTAGTATCATATGTGTGGTACCCCTGGGATGCATATGTATTTGTCCCAACCTAGTGGATTGATTCTGCAACTCCTTTCTCTGCATTATGGTTTCCAAATATAATTATTTGCTCTCTTATGGGTACTTACTGGCATTCATGATATTTGCAGGTGTCTTCTTTTATTGCAGGTTCCTGCTAATTTTTGTTGGATCAAAGCTCTTTTACTCCTCTTAAGCGGATGGTAGCGGATTGATTCCTGCAACCTCTTACCGTGCAAAGGTTTGTTTCTTTGTTATTGGGGTTTGTATTTGCTTTTGTTGTTGAGTTTTGTACTTAGATTGGGGTTTTACTCTTTAGGTTGATTGTAGCTCTTTGAGCGGTAGTCTCAGAGTTTAACTTCTTTAAGGATCTTATAAACTTTTTATTTGAGCAATAAAATTCCCCTATATGGGCTTCCAAAAAAAAATTTGTGGTATTTGCTTGAGTTATAAATTTTTTATGACATTAAAAGTTGACTCAAGAATGCATAAATATTATAAAATTATTTAATTTTATATAAAAAAGATTATTAAATTTTAAAAATAAAATTTATCTTTTTATGTATATAAAAATAAATATAGTAGCAACATAGGGAGTTTCAAAATTTAGATTATGAAATTCATCATTATAGCTTAAACTGGATGGTTAGGGGAATGATGACGTGCCCGATCTAGATCCCATGGTTCCGTCATCCCGGGCAGTCGCGATCCCTAGTTTACTTAGAGGAGGTCGGCCAACTATGAAGGATCCTCATCAGCAACACATGGGTTACGTCATCCAAGAAATCCTTATAGACTTGGGGTGGTGTTTGTCTAAGGAGACATGCTTAAGTCTACCTTAGCTGACAGAGGGTTGTTTGTCCTATCAAGTATACCCTATGATTCACAACTCAAAGGGCAGAGCCATTGGGGAACATGCGGGCTACGATCAAGATCGTAATATAATGGAGTCGGTCTGGCCAAACCACCCGTCGAGGACTCGATCATAAGCTTCATCTATGGAGCCTACTTAAGCCACACGGTTCGGAGGCAGTCCATGTCCCTTGGAAGAGATTGATTGAGAGTGAACATAGCAGAACACTTGATTTGACATTGGCTCCTTTGTGAGCTAAAGTTTTCTTAGTTTGCCACCCCTGATAGGTAGTTACAGAAGATGAATAGATTGAGTTTTGCTTTAAGTTTTTAATGATAGAATTTCATTTAGCCAATTTTTAGATTGGCATTTGAAATTGATTTGTTTAGAATATGTTTAAGAGTTTTAGATCCTGTCAACTCTGTTTAGCTACTAATAGAGGATCAGATCTACCGTCACTTGACATAATCAATTTCTCAAATATTTCACTGATTTGAAGCTCTTATTATAGATTTTTTTGGTTTTATTAACCCAGATCCAGTCCTAAGACTAAACCGGGAAGCCACCCACGCAGCATCCTCAGACACTTGAATTTAAGTATTTAGCATATTATCGGGGCACATGCGGGTGTATATAGATTTAGATAGTTTTTATTTCTGAGTTATGAGATTGATTTCAGATTTTTATATTTGATTTGAGCTACTTTGAATAGAAAAAAATGATTAATTTGAATATGTTTAAGAACTTTAGATCCTGTCAACTCTGTTTAGCTGCTAACAGAGGATTAGATCTACTGTCACCCGACAAAATTAATTTTTCAGATATTTCACTGATTTGAAGCTCTTATTATAGGTTTTTAAGTTTTGTTAACCCGAACCCAATCCTAAGACTAAACTAGGAAGCAACTTAATTTGTTTGAAAATTTGATTAATTTGAATATGTTTAAGAGCTTTAGATCCTATCAACTCTGTTTAGCTGCTAACAGAGGATTAGATCTACTATCACTTGACATAATCAATTTCTCAGATATTTTACTGATTTGAAACTCTTATTATAAGTTTTTAGGCTTTGTTAACCCGGACTCAGTCTTAAGATAAAATCGGAAAGCAACTTTAGATTGATATTTGATTTGAGTTGAAAAATTGATTACTTTGAATACGCTTAAGAGCTTTAGATTATGTCAACTCTATTTAGCTGTTAACCAAGGATTAGATCTACTATCACCTGACAGAATCAATTTTTTAGATGTTTCACTGATTTGAAACTCTTATTATTGGTTTTTAGGTTTTGTTAACTCGGACCCAGTCCTAAGACTAAACCGGGAAGCAACTCACACAGCATCCTCAAACACTTGAATTTAGGCATTCAGCATAGTGTCGGGGCACATGCGGGTCTATTTAAGAACTTATGTAGTTTTTTTATTTTTTAGTTATGATATCGATTTCAGATTACTATTTAAAAATTGATTAATTAGAATATATTTAAGAGTTTTTTAGATCCTGTCAACTCTATTTAGCTGCTAATAGAGGATTAGATCTACTATCATCTAACAAAATTAGTTTCTCAGATATTTCACTGATTTGAAACTCTTATTATAGGTTTTTAGATTTTATTAACCCGGACCCAGTCTTAAGACTAAACCGAAAAGCAACCCGCGCAGCATCCTCACACACTTGAATTTAGGCATTCAGTATAGTGTCGAGGCCCATGCAGGTTTATTTAAGACTTAATGTAGTGTTTATTTTTGAGTTGTGAGGTTGATTTTGTATTTTTATTTAATTCCAATTTCAGCCTGCGCAGCCTTTTCAGACATTAAAATTTACACTTAAAATCTCTATGTCCAAGCGCATACAGGAATTTATAGCTTAGTTAATTTCCTCTAGGTCAGACAGAGAGGATGCTAGGAGGATACGCACTTCACCTCCACTAGTGGTTCTCGACCCTCGATTTTCGGGTAGGAGGTGTATGTACCTCCGTCGATCCCAGCGGTGTGAGCTACGGGCGTTGAGTTGAGCTTAATTTGATCTGAGATCTATCATCCCCCATAGTGTGGGGAACATATTCAATAGGAGAGGGCCATAGAGGCCCATACATCTGCTGATATTACCAGTAGAGAGAGGCGAGGTTGCGGTTCCTATAGTTATCAATTTTCATTTCGGCTACCGCCACCATACAGATAGTATCCTACTTAATGGGACCAGTCATCACAAGAGGATAGCTCTATTCATAGAGAGTTGGTGGTGTCCACACCGCTACCCTCCCGTCTGCTCTATTCACATCATAGCATCTCTAGTTCAATCAAAGGCCATGAAGGTCATATCTAGGGAGAAGCATACCTCGTTGGTGATCTGGCTACAGCCGAGGGATCCTACACCACCTACCGTGGTGAAGTTGAGCTCTCCTGCTCAACCTTCTGCCCCAGTGGTGGTGCAGAGGAAGTGGCGACCCTGAAGCATAGTGGTCATCCCTTCACCAACTCTACCAGTTTAGTAGGACATGGAGATGGTAGCAGCTACTGCAGAGGGAGCATATGATAGTCTAGCTGCACTAATGATAGTAGAACTTCCTAGTAGTGTCACCCCTTTCAGAGTTAATGACAATTAGGAGTGTGTCTCATCTAGTGAGTATAGTCCTCATAGGATTGATTCTCCGTGCGAGGAGGTCCGTGCCTCTCAAGATACATGGCGGTGATCACACACTACCAAAATCATTTATGCCTATTCAGATTGATCAGTCTCTTGAGGAGATAGTGCACATTATCTTGTAGAAAAGAAGGAGATACTATGATATGATTGGTTTGATGAGGAGAAGATCAACTTTGATCCCAACGAAGATGATTTGTTGGGAGACTCAATAGGGGTTTGCATGGTAGATACTAGGGGATCCCTCCTCATAGAGTAGCAGACTATGAAAGGTGTTGAGCCTGAGCATGAAGACACTGCCCACTCGACCCAACACCTCCTAGCATAGATTAAATAGAAGAATGAAAAGATAGAAAGGATGGAGAATAGGCTCGAGGATCTGTTAGCAGCTGTCTTAGCATTACAGAACTAAGCCCTAGCAGTTCATTCTACCACAGCTGAGTCTAGTTAGCCAAAGTTGGTGCATGTCTTGGACCCAGCTAAGACTTTACCTCCAGTAGAGTAAGGTAACACCAGCATGTATAGGAAGGTAGTGGATAATACCTCCATACAGGAAAAGGATATCAAGTCTATGGTTGAGTAGCAGGTGAAGGAAGCATTAGCTCAAGCTCGAGGAGTATCATCAGTTCCAAAGGGTAGACCCTACCCAAAAGAATTTGATGCAATCCAATATCCTAAGGGTTCATGTGTCCTTCTTTCAAGAGTTTTGATGGTAGTGGGAGCCCGAGGTAGTACATCATGCATTTCAGAGCTAGTTGTTGCAATGCTGATGGCAGTGATGCTTTACTCTTCTTTCTCTTCATCAGTAGCTTAGCAGGGATAGTTTTGATTGGTATGCTGAACTTCCCAATAGTTTAGTAAATACTTTTGCTAAGTTGGAGCAACTCTTCATCAAGAGGTTTGTTGGAGCTCAACAAAGGGTCACTGTTGGCAATCTCATTGTGGCTCAACAAAACCATGGTGAGTCCTTTGTTGATTACATTCTCATATGGCATAATTTGAGTATGAAATGCAAATCACAGCTATCTGAATAGCATGCCATCGAGATTCTACTTAAGAATATTCATGGCCCGCTTACCTTCATGCTCAAAGGTTTCACCATCAAAACTTTTAAGAAATTAATCAACAAAGCATCTAGCTTGCAAGGAGAAGCCAAATAGTTACCTTTTCCAGATCTACCAACAAAGAAAAAGCTATAGAAGTTATATGAGAAGAAGCTCAGGATAGTGATAGTAGTATATAAAGGGAAACAATCAGCCAGAAAATAATTTGTGAGACCTGGTGCTCAACAGTCGTCGCTTCTATCTCCTCTACCTACACCGAGGTAGCCCTATCGGCCACCATAGCAGCCTCCATGGCCCGCATCGTCTCCTCCTCAACTGCATCATCAGCAGCAATGGAACACATACACATCACCAGGTAGCTACCATCCACCTAATCTTATGGATAAACTAAGCAAAACATACTCATTTAATAGGGAGGAAGTTAGGAAAATCTTTAAGAATCTCTTAAAGAAACCTGACTTTCAGCTACCCAATCCTAGAAGGTCAAAGGAAGTGGGCAAAAGCAATGATCTTAACTTTTGCCCCTACCACCGCATGTAAGGTCATGTTTTGGAAGATTGCTTCACCTTTAAGGACTGGCTTGAACATAACTTCAATATCGGTGTTATAGTCATCTCGAAGGAATACCTTGTAGAATAATCATCTAGTTCTATTAACATAATCCTTGGGGATGACTGCAATCCATCCAAAACCAAAGAAGATTGGGATATCTCCTTATCCAAAACCTCTAAAAAGATTATTCAAAAGATCAAGAAACTTTCCTTGTAGGTGCCTGAGTCAGCTCAAACCTCTAACATCAAGGAAGGTTTGCAAGTTGCCAATGCCAACTTGGGGAAAGGGGGAGCTCAGCAGTAGCAGCATGTGTCAGCCCGGGATAGCTCAGTAGCACAACCATCCAGTCCACCTCTAGTCTACGATTACCTACCACATGACTTCCTCTGACTAGTTCTTCTTCTTCTACTAGTAGAACTCCTGTATCGATGGATAAGGGCATCAAATCCCTTACCCATCTTAGTTTATTTGATTTCTACTTTGTACCTCCTATCAAATCTAAGAAATTGAAAAATAAATCTTGCTTGAATTACATCCATGTTACTTCTGATGGGTTGTCTACTTCTATTCTTAATGATAACTCTTCAAGTCAAAATAACTATAATAATTATGATCGTCCTCTTTTTGATTTAGAGTTAAATTTTCCTACTCTAAATACTATGGATTCGGTTCTTGAGATAGACTTGGAATCATCTAATTCTGAGGGTTCCATAGGAGAACCTATAGGTGAGCTTGAAGTGCAGGTAGAATCTTCCATTACCCTGTGACAAGAGATCACCGAAGTTAACCTCTATAGTGGCAAGGTTCTACCTCCTAGGGCAGCACCTCAAGATAGAGGGAAATAAGTCATTGGTTCAGAGGATCGAGAAGCCCCTAATAAGATGCTCCACCCTTGGATATGCTTATGGAGGATTAGCCCAAGGTGGACTACAATGTCCTCTCTCATCTAAGAAAGTTGTCATCTAAGCTAAGCATATATGATGCCCTTGTCTTATCCAAAGATATGAAGGAATCATTAATTAAGGCTCTCCTTGATCCTAAGATATGCTTAGCTCAGCTAGCCACTATAGGTGAGGAGGCATAATACACAAAAGAAGTTGAGGGGATCACCTTCATAGATGAAGACCTTCTTCTGGGGGACTTAGAGCACAACCATCCCCTCTATATCACAGTGGGCATAGGCAGATTTAGACTTTCCAGAGTTATCATCAATCCAGGTAAATCAATGAATATTATGAGTTTAAAGACCCTTACCTATTTAAAGATCAACATCTCCACACTTCGAGGAGATCGGATGATGTTGAGAGGATTCAATGAACAAGGTGAGCGAGCTTTAGGTTCCATAATGTACCTTTGGAGATAGGTGACTGGAAGACTGAAGCCAAGTTTTACATAATTGATTTGAATACTTCATACACTGCTTTGCTCAACAAGCCTTGGATACATCAGAACATGATAATTCAATCCTCTCTCCATCAGTGCATGAAATTCAAGAAGGATGGGATTGAGTATTATGTCAAAGGAGATGAAAAGCCATTTTTAGTTAGAGAGGTTGAGATATATGAAGATGCGACCTACTATATTCCTCAAAATAACCTTACTCATAAACTTGGACAAAACTCAAAATTAAAAGGAAAAGAAAACAAAGAAAAAGAAAAAGAAAAGACAAAAGAAAAAGAAAAGAAAAAGGAAAATCCAAGTGAACAAGAAAGAAGAATTGAAGAAGAATTAGATCCACATATCACATTCCGCCCACAATTCATTCCATCATATGGACATGTGGGTAGAATGACTAAACCTCCACCAGGTAGAGGTAGAAGCAGAAATAGAGGAAATTCTAGGGGTGGAAGACCCCCTTTTTGGCCATCAGCCAATAGGGGTTATGTTCCAGTTCATAGGAGTACCCCTCCTATTCACATAGACTTGGAATCCAATTTGAAGGATGAGTCTAATGTGATTAGTATACTAGCCAACCCCTTTCAGCGAGTTTCATTGAGGTGACACTCGAGCTGGACAGCGATGAAGATCGAGCTCAGACAAAGCAAAGTATTTGAATCAAGTTTATGTGAGACTATTAGGCAGCAGTTGGGAACCTTAGCTCTGACCTCACTTTCATCTCAAAAAGTCGAAGGTTTAGTAGTTAAGGAAGCCCCTAAGTCTTCTAGTCATATGAAGCCAAAGAGATTCTTTTTGGGATCATCATCCTCAAGTCACAGTTGATGTAGAACTTGAGGAGGATACATTTAATAATTAATGGAATTCTTTTGAGGTTTACTGCCTTATGTTCATAATCTTATGAAAGGTTTGGTTCCTCACACATGGTCCAGGAACAGTTCAGAGTACTTTGAAAAGCTGTGGAACAATATAGGCACTGAAACACAATCAAGAGCATGATTAGGATTCAATACAGTGGGTCCAGTTGATAATGATGACTACTGCTTAGTTGTTACCAATCATTTGAAGTCTGATAGATTCTTTTCACACGACACCAACACTTATGAGAATGTATGTTTAGAAATATCAGATGATCTCCCAATAAAGGATGCATCACTAGAATTTGAAGAGGAGATCCATTCATCAATTGACAAACTTAAAGAAATCAGCCTCGGGATAGAATAAAATCCACACCCGACATACATCAGTTTATTGTTGAGTGAAGAACAAACAAATAACATAATTAGGCTATTGACTGAGTTTAAAGACTGATTTGCATGGAGTTATGAAGAGATGTCTGGATTATCTCCTCACGTAGCATTCCACAAACTAGCATTAGATCCTAGCACTAACCCTATCAAGCAAGCTCCTAGATGCATGCGATTAGAAATTGAACAACAGGTCATTTTTGAAGTTAAGAAACTGATTGATGCTGATTTCATCAGAGAAGAAAAATACCCTACCTAGTTAGCTAGTGTCGTACCAGTTAAGAAGAAGAATGGCCATATTCACATATGCATCGATTTCAGGATTTAAATAAAGCATGTCCTAAGGATGAGTTTCCTCTTCTTATACCAGAATTAATGGTGGACATCGCCTCATCTCATGCAGTCTTCTCTTTCATGGAAGGGTCATCTAGCTATAACCAAATCAAGATGACCCCCGAGGATGAAAGAAATACACCTTCTCGAACCTCGAATGAAATCTATTGTAATAGGGTCATGCCTTTCAGCCATAAAAATACTGGTGCTACATACCAACGGGCCATGACTCTGATCTTCAATGAACTCATTCATCATCAAGTTGAGTGCTACGTTGATGATCTGGTAGTTAAGAGTAGAGAAAAGGAAGACCATCTCTTTGACTTGAGAGTAGTTTTTGAATGGTTAGGACAATAAACCTCAAAATGAATCCCCTGAAGTGTGCATTCAGAGTAGTTTTAGGAAAATTCCTTGGGTTTGTTGTCTAATGCAAGGGAATAGAAATAGATCTAGAAATGATCAAAGCTATCTTAGAAATTCCACCTCCTAAAAGTTTAACTCAACTCAGATCCTTCCAAGGATGGCTGGCGTATCTAAGATGCTTTATCTCCAACCTATCGGGGAGATGCAAGCTATTCTCAGCACTTGTCAAAAAGGATGCCAAGTTCAAGTGGGATGATAAGTTTCAGCATGCGTTTGAAGATATCAAGCAGTATTTGGTGAAGCCGCCAATTCTAGCAGCCCTTATCTCGGGCAAGCCACTCATCCTCTACACTACTATATTGGATGACTCTCTCGGCACTTTGTTAGCTCAAGCCAATGATGAAGGGAAGGAAAGGGCTCTCTACTACCTTAATCATCGTTTGATTCCTACTGAAGCAAACTATCCACCTATTAAGAAACATTGCCTAGCTTTGATCTTTGCATCCCAAAAGCTACGACACTACATGCTTTCTCATAAAGGTGAACTTGATCTCCAGAGCCAATCCACTGCAGTATCTCATTACATAGTCAATGCTATCCAGATGTTTGGAATGATGGTCCATGATTCTCTCACAGTTTGATATCACATTCGTACCCCTCCGTGCGATAAAAGGATAAGCACTAGCGAATTTCTTAGCAGCTCGCCCACTTCCTACTGATTCTCCGCTAAGTGATGATCTCCCTGATGAACAAATCATGAACTTGGGAGAGGTTAACAATCACCATTGGGAGATGTATTTTGATGGTGCAGTTTCTTTTCATAAAGGGAAAGCACCATGATCTACTCTTCACGAAAATGCAGGGGTAGGAATAGTTCTCCTAACTCCAGACCTTGATGTAATGAGATTCTCATACTATCTTTCCAACCCCTACACCAACAATGAAGCTGAGTATGAGGCTTTGATTGCTGGTCTGGAGTAAGCTATCACAGTGTGTGTCAAGAGCATCAACATCTTTAGAGATTCTCAATTGGTAATCAATCAGATTGTCGGGTCCTACAAGGTTCTCAAATCTAAGCTTCGTCAATACCATGAGTATACCATGAAGCTGTTTCCCAAAGTCACCATCTACAAGGTTCCCGCGAGAAGCGATGCGAGATGCTTTGGCCAAACTTGCCAAATTGGCATATCCAGAAGACGAGTCCATTCCAATAAGGGTCCAAAATAGACAAGTCATATCCCTTATTGATGCTGAACTCATCGAGAGACTTTCTCTTGAATGGGAGGTTATCGTTGCCTATAAGGATAAGGGGTTGGATTAGAGGCAACTGTTCATATACTATTTGAACACCAGTAAACTACCTCAAGAAAAGTCACAAGCCCATCAGGTGAAACAGAGAGCTCTCTTCAATGCACTCGTTGATGGCATCCTGTACTGATGATCTTTTGATCAAATATGGTTATATTGTTTAGACAAACATGATGCCCCTGGCATTATAATCGAGGTACATTCAGGTCTATGCAGAGCACACCAATCTGGTCCATAGATGAAGACGAAGATTAAGAGACTAAGATACTACTGGCCTTTGATGATTACAGGCTGCATGGATATAGCTAGGAGATGCCATCAGTGTCAAGTAGACAATGTGGTCTTACATCAACCACCCAACATTCTACACCCTACATTGGTTTTATGGCCATTCGAGTGTTGGGGTACCGACAATGTGGATCTAATCGATCCTCCTTCTTCTAAGGGTCATCGGTTAATCTTAATTATCACGGACTACTTTTCCAAGTGGGTGGAGGCAATCCCACTCAGAGAGATCACAACTTAGCATGTGCTTTAATTTTTTTAGGAATCATATCTTATATAAGTTCGAGGTTCCTCGATGAATTATATCCTATAATAGTACTGCATTCAAAAATACTAAAATCAACAGCTTCGCTAGAAGATATGGTATAGATTGGTGATACTCCAACATCTATCACCACAGAGCAAATGGCTTAGCGGAAGTATTCAACAAAACACTCATCCAAATACTAAAGAAGACTCTTGATGACAACAAGAAATAGTGGAATGAGCAGTTGGTTGAAGCCTTGTGGGCCTACCGCACCACATACAGAACTCCAACTCAGTTTACCCTATTTTTCTTAGTGTATGGGTCTGAAGCTGTTCTACCTTTAGAAATGCAACACCCGTCGCTAAGGATAACATTGGGTAGAAAGATCACTACATAGCAGAATAAAAAGTTGTGGTTAGAAGAGCTCAAATGTTTGGAGGAGAGTCACCTACGGGTGTGACAGAATCTCGAGTTGTATAAGGACAAAATGATTCAAGCTCACAACAAGCTGGTCCGCCCTAGGTCTTTTCGAGTAGGAGAACTTGTGTTAGTCCTAAAGAGACCAATTGTTGCCCATCAAAAGATGAGAGGCAAGTTTGAACCTACTTGGGAAGGCCCCTATGTCATAGAGAAGGCCTACCAAGGAGGATCTTATCAGCTCATTGATTGTAAAGGGGAACACCCGATGCTTCCAATTGATGGGCTCTATCTAAGGAAATATTACCCATGAAATAAATCATGTTTGAAAATAATTCTATCAATCAATAAAAATCTGATTCCATTTCATCAAAATATTCTCTTCTTTCGAAGGGTTGTTTGCTTGTCTTGTGAATCTATCGTGATGTGTTTAGGGTAGGTGTAAGAGTCCCCCAGTGTCATCCTATCCCTCTTTCACAACACAAACACACTCTTTTATCTTGGGCGCTATTATAATAGGTGTGAGAGAACCCAAGAGGCATCATATTTCAATTAGCACAACTAAGTTAGGTGTGAGAGAACCCAAGTGGCATCCTTTCTTAGTGGGAATTTCTATTTGTCATCCATGACACCATTTCATCAAAATCCCCTAAGGTGTTTAAGGTAGGTGTGACAGAACCTGAGAGGCATCCTATTCTCTTTAACATAAGCATAAAAATAAATACACATCTTTTATCTCGAGCTATTTTGATGTGGGAGCAAGCCCCTGTGGCACTCACTCATTAGCTACTCTAGGTTGAGTTTACATGCTACATCACTAGTATGTCACTCCAGTGATCATTTGTTGGAGTATGTGAGTCCCTGCCCTTTCTTCCTAACTTGATCATTGCAAACCAACGCGCACCTTATTAGTTTGGTAGACTTTACTGTCCAACCAGTAAGCTACCTCATGTTGATTTTATTTAAGAATATGTGAGTCCCCGAGCTTTCTTCTTGAACTAATCATCATGATCTAACTAGGTCGAGTATATTTAAGGTCTAGGATAAGTCCCCCAGAGGCTCCTTTCCTCTTGACTATGTTTAAGTCGATGTAAGTCCCCCAATGGCATTCACTCAGTAGTCGCCCTAGGTTGGATGGTACCTACCAAGCCAAAGACAGACTATCCTAACAATCAGTTCCTCTATAGGAGGATGTGAGTCCCCCCGAGCTTTCTTCCTAGGCTGATTATTGCAAACCTACGGGCACCTTAGGTTGGCTGATGTTCGCTATGAGGTAGCGACTCACCTAGTAGATACACCACTCACTTGATGTTCGCTGTGAGTCCCCATGCTTTCTCCTTGAGTTGGCCACCGAATACTTATTTGATATATGATTAGCCATGTCATCTTCTCTAGGGTTTTGGATTAAGCCCTTAGCGGCCCCTCCCCCTGCAGGCATTCTATTTGGATCACATCCTTTGCGACCCCATTTAGACACTACCCGAGGTACTCTTGGATTGGACAATCCCCCTTTCCTAGTAGCCACCCCTGTGGTTGGAGAATTTGTTCGGTGATGCACGAGTCTCCCCAGTTTGATGCATCGAGATAGTGATATAAGCTCCTTCTCAATTTGATCTCTCGCAAACTAACAGGGTCCACGATAAATAAAAAAATAAAACATACAAATTAATTCTCTTATGGATTAAGAATTCAAGCCCCCCAAAGGGCCCCTTTTCCTAAGCAGACATCCTATCTTTAGGGTAATATCATCAGAACTCCCTATAGGAATTGCCTGACTACCTGAGTTGAGATAAATCCCCGGGTTGGTACTTCGTAGTCACCTTTAGGTTAGGTTCAATCTATTTTTCCCCAAGCAGGTTACCATGACAGTCATTCCAATTTGAAAGATATAAGACTATGATGCATTCTTTCTAGCATGACTGTCGCAAACCGACAGGCAGCCCTAGATCGGGTTTGATTTATTTCCCAATGCAATTGATCACCCCAGTGGTCCTTTCTAGTGGAAGATGTGAGTCCCTAAGCTCTCTTCCCTTGAATTGATCATTGCTAATCGAAAGGCACTCCTTTGGTCGGATACTTCTCCCATCAACCGGGAAGCTACTCCCTTTGGTTCAGTAAAATTGAGATTGGTCTAAGCTAATATAAGCTCCTTCTTAGTGTGATCCATCGTAAACCAATAGAATCCATCAAAATAAATAAATCTAAAAATGAAATTGATCTTGACTATCTTTCAGTTGATCTAAGTCCCCAGCGGTAATCACTCAATAATCGACCTTGTTGGGTTCGATCATTGCCTTGCCAATAGATCACCCAAAGCCAGTCCCTACTTTAGAGGATGTAATTCTACTACTTTCTTTTAAGCAGCTTTGACCAAAAGGCATCCCCTTTGGTTGGTTGGACCTACTATGTGTTTAGTAGACTACCCCTTTGGATTGGTAAATCTGCGTTAGGTCTAGGCCTCCATGGCTCCTACTCAGTGCAGTCCATCGCAAACCAACAGGGTCCATTTCAAAATCCAAAATTAAAAATATGAAATAAACTAAACAAAAATAATCAATCAATCCAATCAAACCTTTTGCTCCTCCTCAGTGAGATGCAAATCTTTCTAGCTCCCTAGTGGACTTAGAATTCTAATCCCTCTGTGGATTTCACAACCCCTCCCATGTGGATGACTTGAAATTGCCTCCCTAGTAGATAGTTCACTTTTCTATCCCGGTGGAGTCAAAACAAACATAATTAAACAAATAACAAATTGAAATAAATTCAACCTTCTTCCCTAGTGGAACTTAACAAATCAAATCAAATTTCTCCCAAGCGAGACTAAAATCAAATCAAACCTCTCATCCCCTTGTGGATGACTTGAACCTGCTTCCCTAGTGGAAGGATCACATACTCTATCCCTAGTGGATTCCTCCTTCCACTCTTATGTCTTTGACATGAGTAGAGTCATATTGCACTAAGCTCTGGATTCCTTCTAAATCTCAGGTTAGAAGTAGATTGTCATTGTTAGTGCTTGTGATCGTTCGGTGTTATTGATCATTTCGGTCAACACCAATATGTACGGTGTTCTTTGTCAGTCACACCACACCTATTGGACGCCCTTTGTTGACCTCATTTTTAGGATGAGCTCTCAACCCTCCATCTTAGACATAGGATGCCTTATAGACTTTCAAAGATCCTTAGTCTTAAGACACATCTAGTGATTAGGTGGACACTCAACCTAGCCTTAGAGACTTAGAAGAGTTAGCCATAGGAATAGGTCATGTCTTAGGGTGTTAGAAAAATTTGCCTACCCTATAGCTAGAAATAACTCCTCACTTCCTTCCTTCAAGTCAAATTCAAATCAACTCTAAACTCATATCAACTTCAACTCCAAATCAAACCTTGAATCAATTTCAATGGATTTTCTCAAATCATGAATCAATTCTAAATAATCGAAACCTATGATTGAAATCCAAATTCAAATTCCTAAAATCTTTCCTAATCCCTTTGATTCTATCTTATGGACTTAGCATAAATCAAATCCAAATCAATTCAAATTCAAGAAATTTTCCTACAACCCACTTATATTCTCATTTATATTCACATATATAAATGAAATATAAATTCAAATCAATCAAACTAAATCCAAAATTCAATTCCAAATCAAAAATCTTTCCTGAACCCTTTAATTCCCTCTTAAGGACTTAGCTCAAATCAAATCCAAATCAATTCAAACACATGAAATTTTCTAACAACCCATCTCTATTCACATTTATATTCACATATATAAATGAAATATAAATTTAAATCAATCAAACCAAATCCAAAATTCAAATCCAAATCAAAAATCTTTCCTAAGTCTTTTAATTCCCCCTTAAGGACTTAGCCTAAATTAAGTTCAAATCACTTTGAATCCTTGAAATTTTCTCATAACCCATTTATATTTTCATTTATATTTACATATATAAATGAAATATAAATTTAAACAACCAAAACCAACTCCAAAACCTCAAACTCAAATTCAATCAAAATCCAACCTAAGCCTTTCAAGCCAAATTCTTTAGCCATATCAAACTCAAATCAAGCAAACTCTTGATTTTTCTTCATGATTTATATAAGACTAGCGTATAGGATTTTAAATCATATGAGGTGTTAGCTGGTAGTCACTCCAAGTGATTATAAGCCCAAAATGGTCGAGATCGATCCACTCTCTCTGGTATAAGTAAACTGATATATCCCACTTTTCTTGAGTAAATTTATTTTGGGCTCTTAGCTTATGTTAGAGTACCTTAGATATAGGTTCAAATTCTACTTATTTCTCTTTTTCTACTATTGTAAGTCTCACCACTTAGGCATTTTCACAATCTTGTGTGATAAGCAGAAAATCAAGCTTCCTAGTATCATTGATGCTTCCTACTTACCCTCCCTTAGGATTCAAAAAAAAACTCTTCCTGTTTTGAGTCTTCTCATTTGATTCCCAATAATTAATAATCATTTAGTCATCAAACTTTGAAATCTTTGGAGACATTGGTTGATTATTTTAATCGAGAGTATTCTTTAGAAATCCTTATTTTCTTTGATGCAATTAATTATGAGGGCTTTCCTCTATAGGGAACTAAATAACCCAATATAAAATGAATCATATTTTACTTCATTCATGTAAAGTAGGAAAAAGATCTCTAGTATATGTAGACCCATCTACCTTAGGCATCCTTATTAGATGACTAAGTTCATTGTAAAGTCATGTTTATATCTTTTGAGATAGTACATCATTCCTTAGATGTCATACTCAATCATTTCAATAAGTACCCTCTAACATCTGCATTGTGCCTCTACGACTCCAAATAATAATAAAAACACCTTACACCTCTTCTAATTTTGCACTTGACCTAATACAAGAAGAATGTAATTGACCAAAGTTTTATTATTATATATGTCATTTTAATTTTGTTTAGCTTGTTTACTATACTTTGTGTTTATATGTAAGAATTAAGTAATTTTGTGTTATATGAAGTGGGGGTAGTGAATTATTAGAATAATAATTAATTAATTAATGATGGTGTGGTCTATTGTTCATTACTTGTGGTAACCAATTTGATGGACAGAGGATTTCCTAAGATACTTAGAAAAGTGAGGAAGGTTGTGATTGGATTTAATTTGTAATGGGGTTCAAGATATGAAGGTAATAGTACTCAGCCAGCCCTAAAATAAATAAATATCTAAGTTTTGGAACACTAACTTCACAAATTTAGAATTCTCTCCACATAACTCAAAATCACATGAAATAAAAGGCAAATTATATGTATTGTATAGTAGTTTCAAAATTTTTTTGTATAGTTTAGATATTTATTTTGAATATTCTTCTAGGGCTATTCAATTGAAACTCTTTTTAGCGAACTAGCCAATTATTCACTTAAAACATGATATTATAGTAGAGATAAAGTTAAATTAACATTTATAGATGGGTGATTAGAATGTTTACTACAATTTTATAAATTTTTACAACTTCTATGGAGTTTGGACATATCAAACATTAAGTAGAATAAGACTAGGTCAAAGAAGATCCTCTATGGCCAAGAACACTTGAGTTTTAAAAAAAAAAATACTTTTAAAAAATGAGTTTATATGTATGTAATAAGCCAAAAGACTTTGGATTATTGTAGACTAGGCTTTTCGGTATGATATAAAAATGCTTACTAAATCCCAATAAGCTTAATCCCTTCTATTGAGTGCTACAACAATACCCTAGGTCGACTTTCTCTCTACTTGATTTTGAGAGAATTTTTGTGAACTAAAAATAGAAGGAAAATGTTTTCAAGATAAGAGAGTAGAAGAAGACAACAACAAAAAACTATAGAATTTATATATTAAAATGATAATTTAATCACTCACCAAAGTGGTTAGCTAGAAGATATCACCAAACTTTGTTCTATGATACAACCTAACAACCAAGTCAATCCCATTAAGCTTTTCCTCTTAAAACATTGTCACAATAACATTGAGACTCATTTTTCATTCCAATAATCAAATGGCTAAATTTTTATAATAAGCCTAATTAAAACTTTAATTAATTAAATAAGCACGAAAAATAATAATTTTAAAAATAGGCATAGTCACCCGTTGAACGGGTGACTTGCGTTGACGTGGCATCCATGTCAGCGCCAGTAGCCCGTTCAACGGGCGACAAGACCTGAGCTAAATTTAAAAAATAAAAAATAAAAATTGGCATAATCTCAATATTTTGCCCATATCAAACTCATCCAGTGTCGGAATTGAGTGAGCTTAGTATCATTGGAAGCATAACGAAATTTTTCATGGCTTTAATGTTGACAAAAATCTGCCATTCTAGCACAGTAAGCCGTAGTTTTTGTAAACGCTAGCAAAAACTAGAGTGCAGAGTTGAAAATATTGGCACAGTCATAGCATTTTGCTCGTATCTTATCAATGTCAGAATTGAGCGAACTTGGTATTTTTGGAAACATAACGAAATTCCCCACCACTTTCATGCTTACAAAAATTGGCGATTCTAGCCCGGTATGTTGCAATTTCAGCCAAAATTTTCAACTCTGCACTGCAATTTTTGTGAGTATTTACAAAAATTACGGCTTATCAGGCTAGAATATCAGTTTTTTTCAACATAAAGGTTGTGGGGAATTTTGTTATGTTTCCAACAATACTAAGCTCACTCGATTCTGCACTGGATGAGTCTGATACATGCAAAATACTGAGACTACGCTAAATTTTTTAAAAAAAAAAATTAGGTCAGGCCTAGTCGTCTGTTGAACGGGTGACTGGCGCTGACATGGATGCTACGTCAGCGCAAGTCACCCGTTCAATAGGCGATTATGCCTATTTTTAAATTTTTTATTTTTTGTGCTTATTTAGCTAATTAAAGTTTTAATTATGCTTAATATAAAAAATTCAGCTTAATCAAATATATATGTTTTCAATGAGAGAACTCCAAAAAGGTATACTAGAGGAAAGAGGGGTGACCTAGCAAAAAGTACAGACAATAATAAAGAGTGTGTACATATATAAACCATAACCACCCTCCAAATGAGTGTTGGTTGGCCATACTAAAATGAAAAATAATTAATTGATAATTATAATTATTTTTTATGGTTTTTTTACTTAGTTTTTCCCTCATATATTTTAGAAATCAAATTTTAACTAAAAAAATTTGAATTTTAAAAATTTAAACATTCAACAACAAAAATAATAATAACAACAAGCCTTTATTCCACTGCATGGGGCCAGCTACATAAATCATTCTTCTCCATTATATCTTATTAAGTGTAAAATTCTCATTTAATTCTAATAAAATAAAACCATTTCTTATACTTTAAAACCAAATCTTTTTAGGTCTTCATCTACCTTTTTTAACCTAGGTCAAATAAAATACATCTACTCTCCTAACTGAGTCATCAGATGATCGACACTTCATGTGACCAAACTATCTAAGGCTACTCTTGGCAATCTTATCTATCACTAGATCTACTTCAAAAATTTTCACATATATATTCATTTTGCATTTTGTCTCAATGTGTAAAGGCATTCTTCTAGTTGAGCATCCTCATCTCTACAACACTTAACTTAATTTTATGCTTCTCTTTTACTTGTCAATATTTTGTGTCATTAAGAATTGTAAGCCTGACCACCATCTTATAGAATTTTTTTTAAGTCTAAGTAGTACTTTTAATGCATTCATCCATTTCAACCATCTAACTTGAATTATACTAGTAACATCCCTATTCATTTCACCATCACTTTGAATGATAGACCCAAGATATCAAAAATGTTAACTCTTTTAATGACTTGATCACCAAATGTCACAACCCCACCACTAGATCTTTTCTACAACTAAAATTACACTCCATATATTTGATTTTACAATTACTCAAATGAAAACCTTTAAACTCTAAGGTGGACCTCCATAATTCAAGTTTCTCTTGAACTCTCTCTAGTCTTATTAACAAGAAGAATATCATCAGTAAAAAACATACAACAAGAGTCATCTTCTTCTATATCTAGTAAGAACATTCATCACCAAAGCTAAAAGATATGACCTTAAAGTCGATTATTAATGTATTCTAGTTGAAATAGAAAATATGTGGTCAATCCTCCTTGTGTTTGAACAAAAATAACAACTCAAGAATGCATATCCTTAACATCTTAAATATAAATAATATTAACTCTTTTCTTTTTTTAGAGCTCTCCAAAGCGCTTCTCTTGGGACTTTAACATATGTTTTTTTCCCTAAATCAACAAATATCATATGTATATCCTTCTTATTCTCTCTATTATGCCATCAAACCTCTCAACAAGTATATATCATCCATAATAGACTTACTCGATATGAAAGAAAATTGATTTTGAAAAATATTGAATCACATCGTAACTTATGCTCAAATAATCCCTCCCATAATTTTAATGTATAACATGTTGACTTAGTTCTTCTATAATTTACATGCTCTTGTGCAACACATTTATTCTTAAAAAATGAAACCAACACATTTTTTCCTCCACTCATTTGACATCTTGTTAGTCTTTACAATAATATTAAAAAGATTAGCAAGTCAAGAAATTCATTGATCTTCTAAGCATTCCTAAACTTCTATTGAAATATCATCATGTCCTACTTCTTCTTCTTCTTCTTCTTCTTTTTGAAATTCTAACATTCAAAATTTGAAATTTATATTCCATGAAATTATAAATATTTTACAACACATAACCTTTCATATAAAATGATAAATCTTGATTTATTGCATTCTTCTTGGATTAACCCTTCTATCATGAATGGATGTAGAAGGAGCCATTTAAATTGGAATGTTATTGATTTAAATAATCACTTTAAGAGAGTTGAAGTTGAATGTCCCACCAATAGGTTCTTAGAATGGTTAGTTCAAATAAATGTCTTCCTTAATAGATATAGAGTGGAACACTATAATAATGAAAAAAAATTGAGTTATTGTATAAGATAGAGAAGGAAAATATTTTTATTTATCATGCTAGGAGCATAACATATTATCACATAATTTGGATTTTATGCATATAAGAAGGTATTTATAATAGTTTTATTAAAACTTAATTATATTTAAAAAAAATCAAAAGGTCACCTGCAAGTTTACCAAGATTTGAATGATATTAGAATAAAGATAGAATTGTATCTTCATTTTTAGGGATTGGTAGATACATTTTAGCTAATTTTGACACCAACATGATTCATGATGATGATGAAAGAGAAATTAATGATATGTGAAATTTAAAAATAAATGAAATTCTTAAATGATGGTTTGCTTAAGTATAATTAGAATCAAAAATTAAAATCAATTAGTTGGGCTTGCAAATTTAATGTATTTTAGATTTTCCAAGAATATACAGTAAAGATGAAAATAATATAAAATGAATACCTTCATTTCCATTCAAAGTATGTATAACTCCTTATTGTGATACATGTTGGTGTACTTATTAACAATGCTTTCTTAATTTAAAAATGAATATAACTTGATTCACACAAATTAAAAGTTATGTACAAAATTTAATGCATTTAATGACATGCAACATTAGTAGCAGTGTACATAATATTTAGCAAAAGAAAAAAAACATTCATAGTATAATATGCTAATAAAACAAGTAGCCGATACAAGTAATACAATTCATCATCGTGGCTATAATATCTTGGAAGTAAACATAACAAGTCAAAATATGTATAAGAGTTGTCTATCACATCACCAAATTGTGTACTTAGTTTAGTAAACGAATCTAAATGACCTAAAACAAAACATGGGGTTCTACCTGATTAATTGTCTATTGTGTGTAAATCAACTTATTAGTGTACCAACTAAAAATAATTTAAATTTTGTAGATTCAAGTAAGTGACATAAAGTTTAAGTCGATTTTACTTTATTTAATCTTGAGGTATTATATGATTAATTTTAAACTATTTTAAGGTTTAGAGTAATTTGGTTTAATTTTCTTTATTGATTTGATTTTATTTAATAATTTCACAATATATAACTAGGATGATTAAATAGTTAATTTAAGGTTTTTATGATGCTTATATAATATAGATGATTTAAGGTTGATGATTCAAAATTTAACTATTTAAAGTATAAATAAATTATAATGCATGATTTAATTAATTTAAGTGGTTTAAGGATTTATAAAGTTTTAAAGTGAATTTATGATTTGGTGATTTTTAAATTATTTGATGAATTTTAAAGTTGATTTTATGTTTTAATGAATTTCAAGATTTATTGATTTAATTTGTTGAAATATAGATCAATGATTTAAAAGGCATTTTAGTTTGACTTTAAATGATTTAACATTTTATTTTAATTTAAAATGTTAATAAATTTTATTTAAAATTTTAATTTATTTAAATATTTAAATTTGTTTACTTTTAATGATTTAATAATTATAAGGATTTTTTTAAGTTAAGTTAGGTGATGAAAAATATAAATTCATATGATGGTTAATATTTAAGACTAACCTTATTTCTAGGTATATTGATTTCTTTATAGTTTCCATAAGAATTTTATGATATTTTTTTAGTACTTTCAATATCTAAAGTTGATTTTGTAAGATTCCAAAACATGAATATAAATATTTTTTTAGTTTCTAATATTAGGATTAAACTACATAACTAAAAAAATAAAATTTAAACTCCTTTTATAAATTTTAAGAATTTTTTTAATTAATTTGATTTACTTAAGCTCTATAGCATTTCATAAAATTAATTATCCAAATCTGATATGACCCTGAAAATTCCTCTAGTCGAAGCACGAATCTTGATGCCGAAAGCAAGCTAATCGAATCAAGACTAGCAGAGATCAGCGTTTATTATCAATCGACTCTTAAACATGGAGTGTTTATAGTCAAATCGGCGCCTTGACGTAATCTATCAAGCCCAAGATATCATAATTCGACATCATTTGAGCATTCAAATGCACAAAATACATCATATGATCAAGGGGATCATTTTGAGCCGTCTATGAAGTGGAGTGGCAGGGTTTTGCATGTATTTAGACGCCACTCTCCAATCTATAAATAGCCCTCATTCTTAGGAGGGAGGTGCGAAGGAGAGGCAAGCAGAGAGAGAGAGCTCAAGATCCTCCAAGCACCGACGTCGCCTGCGTCCACCCCCGCCGCCATCAGCCGCCACCGCTGATCCTCGCCATCATCGACCATTGTTGCCGGTCATCATCACCGACGACAACGTTGTCGCCATCGCCGAACATCGTCAACTTCGACGCCAACTCGACGCCAACATCATCATCATCAACATTGTCATTATTAGCAATCGTTGTTCCCTTCTCACATACAATCGTAATCCCGATCGGAAGAACTTGTACTCAAATGATACATAGTGGAAGCGCCCAGCCGGGTTTTTCCCTCTTTTGATATTTTTCATGTAAAAATTCGAGTTGTTCTCTTTAAATACCTGTGTGTGTGCTGGACTTTCCAAAGAAGCTAAGGCATAAACTTTTACTCTTGGTTTTCTAGCACGCAACAATTTGGCGCCGTCTGTGGGATGTTGATTCCCATTATTTCATCTTTTATGACGCACCAAGTTTTCCAACAAGATCAAAACCACCATCGAGCATTTCAAGCTTTTAAGGAGCGCGAAGAATGAAGATTCATCAAACTTAGTTCCTTCATCGCCGAAACAACTTAATCTAAGATCACTTATGTTGAGAATCTAATCGATTACCATCCCAAGAAACAAGTCAAAGTTGGAGGATATTTCAACATTGAGAAGAGATATAGCTTTGCAAATTATATTTTTCCACTCATACTCATGGAAAAATGAGATCAAGGTTAAGAAGCAACTTTGACTACAATCACAAACGGATATTTTAATCGACCTCTTCCATACGGGTTAACGTCATCGAGCAAATACTCTGACAAATAACCTAGGATGGGTCAAAAGGTCCTTGGTGGACTTCTACCACCCTTCGTTAACGCCATCAGCAAAGACTCGACAAACAACCTAGGATGGGTCAAAAGGTCCTTAGTGGACTTCCCATGATCTCTTCCATACAGGTTAACGTCATCGGGTAACACCTAAACAACCTCGATAGGTCAAAATCCCGGATTCAATCAATTCTTCCATACAGGTTAACATCATTGGGTAACACTCTGACAAACAACCTCAGATGGGTCAAATATCCTCAGAGGATTCAATTCAACCTCTTCCACACAGGTTAACGTCATCGGGTAACACTCTGACAAACAACCTCGGATGGGTCAAAAATCCTCAGATTCAATTCAACCTCTTCCACACAGTTAACGTCATCGGCAACACCGACAAACAACCTCGATGGGTCAAAATTCGCCGATTTAATTGAACCTCTTCCACAAGTTAACGCCATCTAACACCCGACAAACAACCCTCGGATGGGTCAAAATTCCGGATTCAATTTGACCTCTTCCATACAGTTAACGCCATCGAGCAAAGACTCGACAAACAACCTAGGATGGGTCAAAAGGTCCTTGGACTTCCTACCTCTTCCATACAGTTAACGCCATCGAGCAAAGTCTCGACAAACCTAGATCAAAGGTCCTGGTTCTTCCTACGACCTCTTCCATACAGGTTAACGTCATCGAGCAAAAACTCTGACAAACGACCTAGGATGGGTCAAAAGGTCCTTGGTGGACTTCCTACGATCTCTTCCATACAGGTTAACATCATCAAGTCACACTCTGACAAACAACCTCGGATGGGTCAAAATTCTCAGGGGATTCAATTCAACCTCTTCCACACAGGTTAACGTCATCGGGTTAACGTCATCGGATAACACTCTGACAAACAACCTCGGATGGGTCAAAGATCCTCAGCGGATTCAATTCAACCTCTTCCATACAGGTTAACGTCATCGAGCAAATACTAAGACAAACAACCTCGGATGGGTCAAAATCCTCAGGGGATTCAATTTGACCCCTTCCACACAGGTTAAAGTCATCGGGTAACACTCTGACAAACAACCTCGGATGGGTCAAAATTCTCAACGGATTCAATTCAACCACTTCCATACAGGTTAACGTCATCAGGTTAACATCATCTGCAACCTCACAAATAACCTCGATGGTCAAAATTCTCAGATTCAATTCAATCTCTTCCACACAGTTAACGCCATCGAGCAAAGACTCGACAAACAACCCAGATAGGTCAAAAGGTCCTTGGTGGACTTCTACGACCTCTTCCATACGTTAACGTCATCGCAAAAAACTCGACAAATGACTGATGGGTCAAAAGGTCCTTGGTGGACTTCCTACGATCTCTTCCATACAGGTTAAAATCATCGAGTCACACTCTGACAAACAACCTCGGATGGGTCAAAATCCTCAGGGGATTCAATTCAACCTCTTCCACATAGGTTAACGTCATCGGGTAACACTCTGACAAACAACCTCGGATGGGTCAAAATCTCTCGCCAGATTCAATTCAACCTCTTCCAGTGTTAACGCCATCGGGTAACACTCGACAAACAACTACACGAATAGATCAAAGATATTCAATGCAACCTCTTCCACGACGTTATCGAAGTCACACTCGACAAACCGGATGGGTCAAAATTCTCAACGGATTCAATTCAACCTCTTCCACATAGGTTAACGCCATCGGGTAACACTCTGACAAACAACCTGGATGGGTCAAAATCTCCCGATTCACTCAACCTCTTCCACACAGGTTAACATCATCGGGTAACACTCTGACAAACAACCTCGGATGGGTCAAAGATCCTCAGCGGATTCAATTCAACCTACTCCACATAGGTTAACATCATCGAGCAAACACTATGACAAACAACCTCGGATGATAGGTCAAAAATCCTCAGCGGATTCAATTCGATCCATTCCATTTAGGTTAACGTCATCGAGTCACACTCTGACAAATAACCTTGGATAGGTCAAAGAAACTTGCCGCTGCCGACCACCCCCGTCGGCCGCCAACCGCTATAGCCGGTCACCGCTGCCGACTACCGTCGTCGGTCACTACCGGCAATCTGCCGGCATCTTCGCCGGCCACCACCATGCTCACCATCGCCGACCATCGCCGACCAATGTCGCGCCTCATCGAGCATCTTCGCAACCCGCTCGGTGATCGCCCAAACCCGGCCGGTCCGACGAGGTCGCTTAAAACCTCTTTCGAGGGAAAATTGAGCCTTGCTATGAACTACGGGTCTTGATCAAACCCGCCGGTCCGACGAGGTCACACCTCTTTTGAGGGAAATCGGAGCCTTGCGTATGAACCACGGTCTTGATCGCCCCATCCCGGCCGGTCCGACGAGGTTAGTTAACACCTCTTTCGAGGGAAAACGAGCCTTGTATGAGGAACTCTGATCGCCTTCTCTCAAGAAGAAGAGAAGGTGCCTTTAGCCCTAGGTTTTTATAGACTCCTTCTAAAGGGTAAAATCGCTAAAACCGTGAAGCTCACTGAAAACCATATTCGTTCAGGCGCTTCAGCCTCACAGGCCTCATGGCGCCCATGCCCTTCAGGTCAGAACCGATCCAGGGTCCAACGCCGGTCTGGCTGCGGTCGAACGCGCCGCCAGGCCAGACATTCTTCGAATCCGCCACGGCCAACACCCAACTTGAAGCGCAATCACGCCGCTTGGCTACCGCTGCGACCCACAGCCCGTGCAGCCTCGCCCATCATGAAGCTCAGCCGACTCGATTCCAAATTCCGCCTCGCCGTTTCTAACGCCGAGGTTTACCTGAACCCCTCGAACCGACCATATAGCGCCAGCCTGAGTGCGGTATGCAGGCATATGCAGGGCCCTGCTACCATGGCCCATGAAGCCCTCGCGCAGGATGGATCCAGAACCTCGAATTCGCACCACGATATCTACACATTTTGCCGCAATGCAGCTTGTCATAATTGCTTACATGAAGATCTATTTTCTCAAAATGTGTGGTTAATGGACGCAGATTTCTGAAGAATTGCTATTTTGAAGTTTTGACACATATTTTTTGATGAAATAATATCATCCAAAAATAACCGATATGACCTCAAAATTTCTAGAATAATCTTGATGCCGAAAGCAAGCTAATCGTAAATCAAGACTAACCAGATCGCTTATTATCAATCGACTCTTAAACATGGAGTGTTTATAGTCAAATCGAAGGCCTTGACGGCGAATCTAACAAGCAAGATATCATAATTCGACATCATTTGAGCATTCAAATGCACGAAATACATCATATGATCAAGGGGATCATTTTGAGCCGTCCATGAAGTGGAGCATGTTTTGCATGTATTTACGAGATGCCACTCCTCCAATCTATAAATCCTCATTCCTCATAGGGGAGGCCAAAGAAGGAGAAGGGAGAGAGAGAGAGAGAGCTCAAGATCCTCCAAGCACCGCGCCGCCACTCGACGGTCATCAACCACACCGCCGCCGCATCACCGCCACGTGATCCTCGCCATCATCGACCATTGTTGCCGGTCATCATCACCGACGACAACGTTGTCGGTCATCAGCGTCAACATCGTCATCAACTTCGACGTCAACTTCGACGTCAACACGCCAACATCGCCGCCAACATTGTCATTAGCAATCGTTGTTCCCTCACATACAAATCTGTAATCCCTGACGGAAGATCTTGTACTGAAATAGATACATAGTGGAAGCCTGGGCAGGGTTTTTTCCCTCTTTTGAGGTTTTCCACCAAAAATTTTGGAGTTTTCTTGTTCGCTTCTTTAAATAATGTGTCTTTGGACTCTCCAAAGAAGCTAAGGCGTAAACTTTTACTCTACCGCAACTGGTTTTCTAGCACGCAACAAAATCAATATTTCATATGGACATGGCTAAGGGATGAAAATGAATTGCAATGATTACCTAAATAATCATGAACTTACATATAACTCCATATGATTATGATTATGACCTAGTTATCATGGAGGACCCTACTAAGGAGAACTATAAGGGTAGTTGATCATTGATTGATAGTTTAAGTATATATATATATATATATATATATATATATATATATATATATATATATATATATATGAATCTATGGCTAAAAAACTTGGGATGATATGCAATTCACCATTAGATCAATGTTAATATAATGACAACTATTATTTTCTCTTCCACCTCCAATAATGGATAATAATCATCAAAGATTTAAGGATTTGATCTCAAGTTACCTTAAGGCTAACTCTAATAGATAAATAACTTAAAATAATTATCAATAGATTGACATGAATCTAGAGGTGTAATTAGAAAGTATGTCATGGTGTGTACATCCCTAGAACGAAGTAATGAAATGGCCTAGGGTGATTAGGAGATCTCACCAAACTAGGGATGTGTATTATTAAAATGTTAAGTGCATGAACCTTATGTTTGATGCGAACAAAGGTATTCTGAGTAGTAAGCACATTGACTCCTTTTGACTACCCTCCAAACCAAAACATCATTACAAGGTAACTAGAGATGGCGAGGTTGTATAGATGTCTTGTAAAAAATAATAAATAGCTTAAATGCATATCTTCTATCAATGAACCTCATAGAAGCAAGGGTTAAATACTAAGAGCTCTATTAAGGGTCTTTATAAAAGAATTTTATGGTTCTTAGATCTCAAGTTAAGTCCACTATTCTAGTAGAGGTAGTGGGCATGGGGAAGCTAATTAGAGATTGATGGGTCATAAAGGCATTCCATATGATGAAGATAAAAATAGATAAATGGATAAGAATCTTAGCTAAAATAGTGTTAGCCACTTAAAAGATTGATTTAGATAAAAAGAAAAGTTAGAATTGTTAAGAATCTAATAGTAGGCCAAAATAGATGCAATTATTACTAGTTTATGTGAATTAATATCAAATATATCAAACACATGGATTGGGTAATATTAAGCTAGCTCAAACTTTGTTTTAAATGGCTATGTATGGTCTAAGAGCCTTTAAACTATTGTTTTAACTTTAGGCTAATAATTTTATCAATTTAGTTTTGTTATTCCAATGGAGTTAGCAATTATGTAAATGCTAATTCGAGGTTTTTAAGTTGTGTGGAATATTATATAAGAACAAAAAAGACTTTGATTAGTTGTTGAAGAAAACTATAAATTTAGCCTTTACTATGGTTGATTTGGATGGCCAATGAACCAAGCTAAGATTTCCATGATCAAATGGAAATCAAAAATAAATAATCATTATTAGATTATGTGAAGAAACACCAAATATTTTGGCTCCATAGAATAGATGTAGGACAACTCAAATATAATTATAAAGAGTTAGTGATGTTTAAGGAGTATATAAGGATATAAGGACTGAGTCTATGTGAATTATTTCAAAGGCCTTTTATGATTAATTCAATACATTTAATTGATTAAGCACCTTTGGTTCAATAGATTGAAAGAGGCTAAGCTTAGGCTAATTATCTAATTTAGAACATGAAGTGTCCCGTAAGTCTTATAAAGTAATGTAGTGACTATGATGAGATTAATTTCAAGAATGATGATTTATACATAACTTTAATCAAAGATAAGATATAATTAGGTCAAATGGATCCATTTCATGTAATTGGATTAGGATTAGGGTCATGTGTTTCCAATTACTAAATAATTATTTTATGAGTTTATTTAAGCTTTTATGATAACATAAAAGGTACAAATCCAAGATCTAAGGTCTTTAAAAGGCAAGGTCTATGAGGATAGGCACTTATTATTAAGTTAAAAGAATATTTAAGAAGTCATGAGGATTCAAGGGACATTAATGAATGAATATGACTAAAGGATACAACACTAGTAGCTTATGCTCTATTAACTGTACTAAGGGTCACTCTAAATTTTAGGGAGCCACAATGAGTCTACATGGAAAAATGGATCAATCTAGAGGCTCATATTCTACCAAAAATCTACTTACAAATGAGAATAATTTTAAATTGAAAATAATTCTAAAAGGTGTGTAAAGGATCCATAAACATGTTAAGCTTTCATAAGATTAAGGTCCCCTAGAGCTAATGTAAAGTTTAAAGTCCACATAGGATATTGGCGTTAAGCCAACACTCATATAATTGACTCAATAAGCTCTAAAAGATCTTTAATGTAAACCACTACCCTTATGCTTTATTAGGATATATTGGGGTTAATCTAAATATGGGAGTCCAGTTAGGATTCAAAAGGAACATCAAGTTAACAAAAAAGTAACTGGTTTAATAGGGCTTAATGTGTAATCAAGAATAACAAATAACTATCTAATCATTATTAGTATCCATTAGTGTAAATCAAAATTTTAGAAGTCTAGCAAAAATTTATTATGTGACAATAGAACCCAAAGAGTTCTAAGGAGTGATGAAGAGCTGCTTGATGGAAATGAGGTTATTGGAACTAGGATTTATGTTAAGGGAATGGTCCAATATAAACAAAATTGAGGCAATATGTGGATATCCTAAAATGAGGTCAATAATAATAAATTAAAGGATATTTGGGAATTAGTCTCTTGATCAAAATATCAAAGTATTATTATAATTGGTAAACGCTTTAGAAATATATAGACCACTCAATGGTGAATTTTTTTACGCATATGTTATGAGCAATCTCTTTGACTATTATAAGAATAAAGGTCATTAGGTTGCTCTTTATTTATATTTACTTTAAAGAATTTAATCTCATTTAATTGAAATTAAAAGTACAATTTAAATTTTTTTAATTAATAAGATTTAATTCAAGAAACTAAAAATTGCCACTTTATTAAAAAAAATTAGAAGATTATACATCACCGCTATTATGATTTATCTAGATGTTTCTTTTTTAACTTTTGAAAGCTCAAAAGAACATTTACTCCATAAGTTTTTTTTTATTATTTAGAATATTAAATTTATAAGACAACTCAACTTTATTTTTTGGGACTCTAAGTGCAGCAAACCGCTCCACCCCACAACAACAACAAAAAAAGCAAAATCACCATCATCAATCAAATAAAGTATATAAGAATTGCTTAAAAGATTTTATGTGAAAAATTTTGAAACCAGAATGTCCCCATCAACCAAGTCATCATATTTAATTTAAGATGAATTTCGCAAAACTATAGATAATAAATTATGTATGTGTATATTAGGTTTAATGTTATGTCTTGTTGTAAGTAGGCATATAATTATATTTAGATTTTATATATATATTTTTTCAACAAACTCTAAGGAATCATATTTAACTATACTAAATCATAATTCTTTTATTATTATTATTATTATTATTATTATTATTATTATTATTATTATTATTATTAAGATATTTGAGTCAATTTAATGAAAAATTCACACACAATAAATATACAAGCTTTGAATTCAAGATTTTTTAATTGAGAGCCTATGATCTCAACCACTAAGCTAAATTGTTTGCATATTTCTTGAAAAAGCCATTAGAGCTGAACCCTAATCTCATAAGCTTGTCTGACATTTATAGCCTCTCAAGTGGAATCAAACAAATAAGTTATTGCCAGAGCCTATGCCGCCCCTAATCCTAAAGCCCCTGCCTTTTTGGTCGTTCAGATCTGAAGTCGTCGCAACACATATTGAAGCCCTGGTTGATTTCCCTTTACCGTGATCTGCCTTTGCATCCCCCAGCCATTGATTGCTAGCTAGTCCATGTTTCGACTTGCACCCCTAGCCATCTCCCTTTGTCCTACTCCAACTCTATGTCTCCCCAAACGATGATCTCCAGATGTTTCCCTAGTTTTTCATGGCTCCAACACCTCTTGGTGATGACGTTCTTATCTTCTCCTTTCTCATTCGGCTTCTCCAGCTCAGATAAGGCTGTTAGTTCAACTGCAATAAATTCAGATTTATGCAAGGATCATGTGTTAGTAATACTCGTGGCGGAATCAGTTACAACTTGAACGATCCTACTCTTGTATAGAAAAATATTTTTATTGGAGCTTATTCTTACTCTTATTTATCCTTCTCCAAACCATTTTCACATTTTAAATCTAATAATATCAAATTAGAAGATGATTTATCAATGGATAATTATAAATATTTCAAATTTGTGCCAAATCATTGTGGAAGAAAGAAAATGTTATGCAAAGTCCCCTCACTTCACACGAGCTTCAGCTATATTTTTTGAGTAGTGAAAGTGAAACTGATTATGATCAGTGATTTCATTTAAGTGAATTTTTCTAATTGTCATATTTTGTTCTCCTTAATCTTTCATTAATACAAAAATATATTTAATTTGATATAAAAAAGTCGAGATCTGGCACTAAAATATTGAAAGCCTTTATCAAAAACTAAATGAGTTTAAATATAAATAGTTTTATGATCAAATTGATCGTCTTGACGAGAAAGCCCAAGATCTCTTGATTTTGACTTCATTTGAGCATTTAAATACACAAAATACATCAGATGATCAAGGAAATCATCATGAGCCATTCGATGGAGTGGTTTGGATTTTGTATGTATTCACAGAAATGTCTACTCTCTAATCTATAAATAATCCCTCATTCTTTATATGAGGGGAGTCAAGCTAAAGAGAAGAGAGCAAAGCTGAAATCCCCAAGCATGCCACCATCGGATTTTCGCCGATACCGCCGTCGCTGGCCCACCGCCACGCATCGCTCGCCGCTACATCGCCGATCGTCACCGCTATCACCATCGCTGTCATCCACCGCTTCGCCGCACCGTTTGCCGGGCAGCGTTGTTAACCACTGCCGCCGGCTATTACGGTCATCGCTGCCAACCAACATCGCATCATCTCTCGCTGACATTGCCGCTGGCCGCTTTCGCTTACCGCCGGCTATTATCGCCGACCACGTCATGCCGCCACGCCGATTCTCCACCGGCCATCATTACCATCACACGCACCGTTTGCCGCCGACCCCGCTGTTTCATCACCATTACACATCAATATTACCAGCAATCGTATATATGTTATGCGATTCTATTCCATCGATTGATCGCCTCTTCAGATACATCAGAATACATGGGAAAATTTTGTACATACATAGTTGAAGATTTTTCGAGATTTTTTCCCTCTTTTCGAGGTTTTTCACATAAAAATTCTAGAGTTTTTTTATTAATTTCTCAAACATCTGTGTGTGTGCTGGATTCCGCAACAAAGCTAAGGCACAAATTTTTATTCTACCGCAATTGGTTTTCTAGCACGCAATAGTTTGGCGTCATCTGTGCGAATATTTTATTTACATTTTCACAATGGTTGACAATCTGACTTTATGTTGAGAATAGCACCACCTATATAGTAAAGAAAATCTTACTCTCGAGGAACACATAAGAAGAATGAAGATTCATCAAACTTTGATCCTTCAGCTTTTCTTGGAGACTAGGGGGCAACTCTTAAAAGATTATCCAAATCAATATTCTGGATATCTAATTGATTATCAGTTCGAGAAGCAAGTCAGTAATACTAATGAAAAAGACTAAGGTCAAGGAGCAATTTTGGCTACAAGCTCAAACAAATGTTTTGATTTGACCCCTTCCACACAAATTAATGTCATCGAGCAAAGACTCTGACAAATAATTTTGGATAGTCAAAACTTCAGACCTACTCTACACAGGTTAATGTCATTGAGCGAAGACTCTAACAAATAATCTTGGATAGGTCAAAACATCTATTATTCTACACGTGTTAACGCCATCGAAGACTCGACAAACAACCGATTGGTCAAAACTTCACACCTACTCCCACAAAGTTAACGCCATCGGTAAGACTTTGACAAATAATCTCCTTCATTTAATCCTCCCACTTGAGAAATGTGCAACTCACGTTATATCTCAATTGGGGCATCATCAATCCCAAGGGGATTTGATCAGACCTCTTCCATACAGGTTAACGTCATCGAGTAACACTCTGACAAACAACCTCAGATGGGTCAGAAATCCTCAGCGGATTCAATTTGACCCCTTCCATATAGGTTAACGTCATCGAGTAACATTCTCACAAACAACCTTGGATAGGTCAAAAATCCTCAACGGATTCAATTCGACATCTTCCATACAGGTTAACGTCATCAAGTAACACTTTGACAAACAACATCGGATGGGTCAAAAATTCTCAGCGGATTCAATTCGACCTCTTCCATACATGTTAACGTCATCGAGTAACACTCTGACAAACAACCTCGGATGAGTCAAAAATCCTCAGTGGATTCAATTCGACCTTTTCCATACAGGTTAACATTATCAAGTAACACTTTCACAAACAACCTCGGATGGATCAAAATCCCGATAATTCAATTCCTCTTCCATACAGGTTAACATCATCAAGTAACACTTTGACAAACAACCTCGGATGGGTCAAAAATCATCAGTGGATTTGATTCGACCTCTTCTATGTAGGTTAATGTCATCAAGTAACACTTTGACAAACAACCTCGGATGGGTCAAAAATCCTCAGCGGATTCGATTCTACCCCTTCCATACAAGTTATCGGCTTCAAGTAACATTATGGATACTCTGAGATTATCTGCCAGACTTTCTAAGTTGTTCGAATGATGGTTCCTAATTGAATTTTCTCTGCCATCTTACCAGTTGTCAACTGTTAAACCATCCTTTGGAGATTAAAGAAATTCAATTTCCTACAAGAAGAAGTAGAAACTACAGGCCCTGATCATCTCCAAATCCGGTCGGTCCGACGATGACAATTGATGCCTCTTTCAAGAGAAAATTGGAGCATCGTCGTATATACTACGAGCATTGATCGCCTCCAAATCCGGTTGGTCCGATGAGGACAGTTGATGCCTCTTTCGAGGGAAAACCAGAGCCTCTCCATATGAACTACGGGCTTTGATCGCCTCCAAACTGTCGGTCCGAGATGAGGGGTTGACGCTTCGACGGAAAATCGAGCCTCAAGATATGAACTACGGTCTTGATCGCTTCCAAACCCGTCCGATGAGGGATTGACACCTCTTTCAAGGAAAACTGAGCCTCGCCAGATGAACTACGCATTGATCGCTTCAACCGGTCCGACAAGACGCTGACGCCTTTTGAGGGAAAACTGAGCCGCCAGATGAACTACGGTCGCCTCCGATCCGCCCGACGAGGCGTTGTTCTTTCGAAAGAACCTCACCGTATGAACTACGGACCTTGATCGCCTCCGAACCTGGTCGGTCCGACGAGGATAGTTGACGCCTCTTTCGAGGGAAAACCGAAGCCTCGCCATATGAACTATGGGTCTTGATCGCCTCCAAACCCGGTCAGTCCGACGAGGATAGTTGACAGCTCTTTCGAGAGAAAACTGGAGCCTCGTCAGATGAGCTATGGCCTTGATCGAAAGAATGACCTTTCTTAAGAATATAGAATATAGTCAACTTCACGACAAAAAATAAATAAAAAATTTTACCCTAGCCCTTGAACTTCTACTAAATGATTTCTTATCCAATGCAGAGGAACACTAGAGTATAAGGGAATTATGTCTTCTCACTTGGCCCTAGGGGGTTTTTATAGACTCCCTATAGGGGCAAAAAGGTAATAAATAAAAAAAATGCAAAAAATGAAAAAATTGGGAGAAAACGGAAAAAAGCTCATGAGCATTTATGCGACACGGCATGTGGCTGACACGCCGCCGCCTTCACGCTTCGCGCTCAAGACGCCACCCGATGCGTATTCCTTCGCAGACATACTCGCTGCCAGACGCTCGCAGCCGCCTCGCACCAAGAGCGCCACCCTCCGAAGCTCACAGGCGCAGCGCTGGCGCCGCTGGCACGCCTCATCGTCATGACGAGAACGCCATAGCGGCTCCAGAAGTCCGGATGGGTCCATAACCAAACCTTGCACTGCGATACCCAAGACATCCATCTGCACCCACTTCCGTGATCATAATCTTGTGCCCCCATGAAGATCTGTTCTCTTAAAATGTATGGTAAATGAACTCACAAATTTCATTGAAGAATTTGCTATTTTTAATTATTTGGCATATATATTTTTGGATAATTGAGATAATATCATCCAAAAATAGGGGGCAACTGATATGACACTAAAAATACTACTAGTCGAAGCATGAATCTTGATCTCAAAAGCAAGTTGATCCTAAGTTGAAACTAGTCGAGATCAAGCACTTAAAATATCATTGGAAACTTTGGGATATTAGTTAAATCCCTAAATAGTTTTAAATATGGAGTGTTTATGATCAAATCGAGCATCTTGACGAAGTTAGACAAGCTCAAGATCTCTTGATTCGACTTCATTTGAGCATTTAAATATACAAAATACATCGATGATCAAGGAATCATCTGAGCCATCCGGAGTGTGGTTTGATTTTCCATGTATTTACGAAAATATCTTCTCTGTAATCTATAAATAACCCCTCATTCTTCACATGAGGGGAACCAAGCTAAAGACAAGAGAGAGCTCTAAAGCTTGAAAATCCTCCAAGCATAATCTCCACTGATGGTCACCACCACCTGGTTTGCAACCGCCGGTCGCCATCGCCGCCTCCCATCGTCGATCCTCGCCGTCATCAATCTCCATCATATCATCACCACCGCTTCGCATTGACGCCAACCACCGCTACCGACCATCCAACCATCATCGCCGGTCATCTCACGATCGCGGTCGTTATCGCCACATCGCCGCCGGTTATCGCCGACCACCGCCGCTGGTCAACGCCACGACCAGCCGCCGCCATCGCCGCCGGTCACGGCATCTCGCCGGCCATCTCCACCGCCATCACCTGGCCGTCGCCGACCGCATTCACCATCATCACACTACCAGCAACCGTAACCTAACCATGACTATATAGTTGTTGCTGATTCTTGATTCTCATTGTCGCTTCTCAGATACAATTTTGTAACCCGTTATCGGAAAATTTTGTACTCTAAAATAGATACATAGTGGAAGATTTTATCCAGCTGGCCGAGATTTTTTCCACGCAAATTTTGGAGTTTTCTTATTAATTTCTCAAACAGTGTGTGGATTCCGAACAAAGCTAAGACGCAAATTCTTATTCTATCGCGAATCTGGTTTTCTAGCATGCAACAATATTAAAACTTAATAGGCACTTTAGGCTACGTTTGTGGTATTCCAAGAATTCAATATATTATGACTTAATTGCTTTCTATAATATTGACTATGTTGGATGGAGTATTGATTGGAAGAGCACATTAATTACATATCAAATTCTATTATCATTAGTTGTTGGTCTAATAGAAAATAAAATTTTAAAATATATCTCTATAAAATCAAAGATTCTTGTTTCATGTTGTTGAACAGGTGTTTTAGCTAAACCAAGAATTAGAAGACAATGAAATCAAGTTTAAAAAAGGGTTAATTTTGTTATGTGCTATAATACTAGTATTATCATTTTAGCAAATAATCAAATTCTAAACTCAAGGATGAAAGAAATTAAGAAAGGGTTAATTTGATGTAGATTTTATTTACGCTAAATTGCATATTTTTATATTTTTTTTTTAAAAAAACCACTTACTGAAAAAGATTTTGTATTGGAAGGAGAAAACTTACCATGTTATATTTAAATCTTTGATTTATCTATTCATTATTGAAATAATTTTAAATTATTATGTATTTCATTTTCATAGTACTTATTTTCATACTATCAAAAAAAGGTGAAATATGTATGTTCATTTTTTGATTCTTATAAAAACATTTAGGAAGCGGTTTAGCTCTATTAATTCAGTGATATAAAATAGTTAATTATTCATTTTAGTGAAATCTCATTATTATAATCAATTTTGATTGTGAAGTTGTTCTTCACCTCCATCCTTATTACTAGCAAATATAGATTTATCATCATAAATAAGAGAAATTATATATATATATATATATATATATATATATATATATATATATATATATATATATATATATATATATATATATATATATATATATATATATATATATGAAAATGTATAGAATTTTAAGGGGTCATTTAATTCATCTTTTGGATCAAGCTTTCATTGAAAATAATTTTAATGAATATTAAATTACTCAAAAAAAATTAATGTTGTAGATATCATAAATATTAATTAAATAAAATTAAACAAAACTTCACATGTCAATTTTATCATATTAATTCTTCGTTTTACCTATCTTCTAGCTTACCACCATATTAATATTGTTTAATTTTGTACAATAATGAGAGATGAACCAAATTAGTGAATTGATTTGTGGCAGCAAAAATATCTAAAATGTGCTTCTTATTTTACCAAATCAATTACATTTTCTTTCATATAATATAATTAATTATTTTTCATATATTTTTGTAAATAAACTAAAATATCATATATTAGCTTTAGATTTAAATATCATAATATTTAAATCTAAAGAGTTATTTTTTAGGGACCTAATGGATCTTTGGTAACAAATACAACTCATGAAATAGCTAGAAGAATGCTGTTAAAAGCTAGTTGATTTTAGAAAATAGATTTTAAGTATTTTTTAAAAAATTTTAAGAGCTTATAAATAGAGAATGCTTTAAGAAGGGAGTCACTTTAGATAGTTTGATCACATAAAATGTTGGCCGTCCAATGATTCAGTTAGAAGAGTAGATGTAATAATTTGACCTATATTAAGAAAGATAGAAGTAGACTTAAAAAGACTTATTTATTAAGTATAAAAAATTATCTTAATTTAATAGAAATAAATGAAAATATGATACTTAATAAGGCACATTGGAAACATTTTCCAATCATTACTCTACATTATGATCAAACGTATTTGTGAGCATCCAATGGCTAACGATTATGTATATATAATTTTCTATAATAAACTTTAACTACAATTACACACTTTTTTTCAGATATATGACGAAACATTATATTTGAACGGTACAATTTTTTTTTTTAAATTATGACTAAAAAAGTATTTTTGATTTTATTTTTTTATATTATATCACACTTTTTTTCACTGAAGAAATATGTTTATTATCGATATAACTAAATATCTCAATCAAAACTCCATAAAACGGTAGTTAAAAAGATCGATTATACCTTAGTATATTATTTTAATCACAATTGTCAATCTTTTTGTTTACTTTACATGATGTTACTTTAAAAAAATATATATTATTATAATTAACTCAAAATTATTATATATTTTTTTTCTTGTTATATCTTTTAGGAGAAGAAAAGGCTGGATAATTACCGTAACACATGGCAACGTCTCCATTACTATTCACCACGACGGATGGCACTATGATCAGAAACCGAGGCCACAGTACAATGCCGTCGGACCACCCAGCACTTAATAATAAAAGTATGACACCACACCTTGAAAATACAATTTGGTTTTTTGAATGTCAGTATTAGTGCAAAGCTTGGCAATTAATTTTATCTTTAGTCTTATTTCCATTGCCTACCTCCTCCACTGTCTTTAAAAAGTGCCCTACCCTTTCTCTCTCATATCCTCAAATCATTTTCCTGATCGTGGAGCCATGGAATCTCCTCAAGCACTCGCTCTCTTTACCCTTCTCTTCTTCTGCTCCGACGCTTCAGCCATGCAGCATTCGAAGGCTCCGCTTCTACAAGAAGGATGCAAATGGAAAAGATTAGAAATGTTGAGCACAATCCTATGTTGGAGAAACTTGGTAGGATTGCTGTGGATGCAGCAAATAAAAAATATGCCAATTTTTACCAACAGAACTATAAAGCAGTTTTGCCCAAGTCGGAGTATATGGTATTCTCCGAGGTGGTGCAGGCCGAGCGGAACAGAAGGAAAAAAAATACTACCTCCATATAATGTCCACTAAGCGTAATAACACGATATTAGGGAATCTCTATGCGCAGTTATATGTGCCTTCCTCGCAATCGCAACCTACCTTGCTGTATTCGCACTATGACGTTTGGTAGTAGCATGTTCAAGCTTTTGCTCAGTCTCAAATATATATATATATATATATATATATATATATATATAACTGGGCAAGTATGACTGTTATTTATTTTGTATAAGATTTATATTTTTATAATATTATTTTGTGTTGATATTAATTGATATTATAGTAATATCAATATGAAATAATAAAATTAAAACATATAAATCTAATGAACAAAAAATTACAAACATACTGTACGCATTTAATAAACTCTAATAAGAGAAAATCTTCTTGTTATATTGTATTAATTTTTGGGTGCTCTTTTATGCATCCACAATTGCGAGGCCACAATTGTGCACAATAAAATGGCATTTATCAACCCTTATAAAAATTAGAGAACACTCTTCAAAGAGGAAAGAGAAACCTCAAATCTAATAAAATAGATAAAGGTAAATAACTCAAGAGAGATAACAAAGAAAGATGATTAAACAAATACCAAAAAATTGCCAACTTGAGAAGTTCATTAAGAAGATATTATAATTCATCGAGATGATACTTCAAAATCTCAAAAATTAGTTTACTATTATTTTCTTCTCTCTTTTCCCCTTCACTCCCCTCTTCTACCATCTCAACTCTTCTTAAACCTTCCAAAAAAATTCACATTCTAAAAATTATTTGTGATTTCCATGGCAACCTTGTTATTTTTATTTTTATTTTTATTTTTTTACTAAGTTGATCTTCAGAGTTCTATTCAAGATCAACAAAAATTCAAGTGAAAAGAATGATTTTATGTGATTTGCTCATGTATAGATCGACATGAAGAAATACAACCTATTGCATCACTCTACTGATCGAATGGAGATGATCTCTCAAAAATAAAATGTCTAGGCATGCAAAACTTAAATTTAATTCTTATCAATTATTAAAAAAAGATATTAATATAAAAAATTTTGGATGATTAGCTCAATTACAAGCTTAGTTTTTAAATTAAAAATAAATTTATCATTAATTAATATAATTCAACAAAAATCCCTATTAATTTCATAATTCACAATAAAGCACCGATTCAAGGGATATATACATGGTGACTTATGATCGGGGCTTAGATGATAAGAAGGCCCTACTAAGGAGAACAATAAGGTGAATCAAGGCAAATTAAGATGTGATTAGATAACTTATAAAATTTTATGTGAAATTAACGCTTAAAACCTCAGGATATTTGCCAATTATATTGTAACCATTAGATGTATGTTAATAAATATGGGCAACCACAACTTTTCTTCAACCTTCACTAATAGATGATAATCAGTCAATATTTAGAGTTTTGATCTGGAGCAACCCCATGGTGGATCCTAACAATTTAAATAGTCGGTTGAATGAAATGAATCTAATTGTGTAGTTTGAAAGCATCTCATTTATTGTGTGTGCACCACCAGAGCCAAATATGGTGAAGATGATGTGTAGAAGCCTCAAGAAAAAAATTAAATGGCTCAAAAGCACTTATCTATTTTAAAAGAGAATCATGGAAGTAAGTGTCCAAAATGATGAACTCTATCTTAGACGTATTTACAGGAGAGTTGTATCTCTTAAAAACACTAGATCTCAAGGTAAATCCATAAGACAAGAGGAGTAATGAGTATGAGAAGGCCAAATTGAGGTTGATAATTCACAAGGGGCATTCCATGAGCAGAATAATATTCTTTGATTTAGTTTTTAAACCAAAATAATTGGTAAATAGACTCAACACTTAGCTAAAATAGTGTTATTCACTAATTAGGTTAATTTAAATAGGAACCGAGTTAGGAGCATCATGAATCTAATATAGCAAGTCCATGGGTTAGGTGAGATTAAGTTAGCGGCAATACGTGATTTAGGATACTTAAAATTTAGCTTTAAGCTTATGCCAATAATTCAATGGACCTATTATATTCATTCTAATGGAGGCAGTGATAATGTGGAAGCCAATCATAAGTTGATAAGTGGAAAAGGATATTCTATAAGATAAATAATAAGCTTAATCAGGATGACTAATGATGCAACCTGAGGCTGTTGTGAATCTAAAAGAGATTTAATTATTTTTGGGTTGTGCAAATTTGGCATAATTAATATGAATAAATAGATTAATTGAGGCTAGTCTTGCTTTAACCTAGTTTTATAAAGCTAAGGATGTTTTAGGAGTGTACATGGTGAGTTTTAGGTTTATGTGAATAATTGTAAAAGCCTCTTTGAATAACCACCTTGGGCTCTAAGGTTTAAAGTGGCCTAAGGCTAGGCTTGAGCTAAATGCCTAATTTATGATTTTGTCCCATGAGTCTTAAATGTATTCTAGTGGATGATATAAAGTTAATTTAAAAATTAAAGAATTATATTTAGCTATAATCCACTTCAAATATAACTAGGTCAAGTGGGTCCATTTAATGTAATTATATTCAGACTAGGTTCATGTGTAGCCAATTAGTTTGTAAGTACTTAATTAGTTTTACTTAAGTTTTTAGGATAACATGAGTGGTCCAAATCATTGAAGATCTAAGGTCTTCCTTATGGGCTCCAAAAATTCACATCCGACCCATCGATGAAGAGAGTTTTAATTATATGTGTGATTTTTTTTGGAGGCGATAGAATAGCAGATAAGACACTACCCAGAGATTTTTTTTCCTCGTTAAATGAGGGCTTCAGATCTAATTCCAGGTTTCCTATAAACACAAGCACCTACAGTTAATTACTAAGCTCAATTAGTGAAAGAGAACTTTCAATTAATTCTAGTCATTATATCACTAATTGATTAGTGTATAGTAGCAGTAGGTGGAGTATTGATGATTTATAAAATTCACCATTTATTAACTTAAAGCATATGGCTGGTGGAATGATGACATGCTCGATCAAGATCCCATTGTTCCATACCCCAAGCTATCGTAGTCCCTAGTCTACTTAGTTAGAGGAGGTAGTCGACTAAACCTGACCGAAGGAACCCTGTCAGTAATCATGGGTTGCATCGTCCAAGTAATCCTTGTAAACTCGGGATAGTGTTTATCCAAAGAGATAATCTTAAGTCTACCTTAGTTGATAAAAAAGACTTTGTGCCTATCAAATATTCCCTATGATTCATAACTCAAAGAGTTGAGCCATTGGAGAACACACAAGCTGCAGTCATACGGTAATATAGTGGAGCCATTCAGGATTCAAGCCACTCGATCAAAGGACCCTAGTCATAACTGTATTTTATGTGGCATCATTTAAGGGCAAAACCACGCGAATAAAGGACACTAACCACGTTCTTATTGGCATGAGATTATTTGAGTTTGAATATAGTGATTTATTTGACTTGACATGAGCTCTTTTGTAGAGTTTTCTTAATTAGTCATCCCCAACAAATGATGGTGGATGGGTGGATGAATTATTTGCTTTAAGTATTTAAATAATGAATTTTATTTAGTTCATATGTTTATTTAATTGAAATGTAGGTTTATGATGAATTAATTTATAGCTTAGGTATCTTTTGATGATAATATCCCCTCCGGTTTAAATCAACACAGCCATCATCGGGGTAAACTTTATCAACTCTTTGGATCGAGTCTATGACTTATGTGTAATTTAAATTCTTTAGGGAATTGATATCAAACAGATATTGTCAACTCTATTGCAAATATAAAGGATTAGGTCTTATGGTCTGATATAATTTAAGTTCATTTAGAAGTTAATCACTTAGTAGATCATATCAACTCTACTTCAAGTATAGAGAATCAGGCCTATTATGATCACATTCGATAAAGCTAAATATTTATATCTTTCATTAATTTAAATTAGCATATAAAGATATTCAATAGCTTGCATGCATATATTTATAAAAAATTGAATTGATTTCATCTTTAACCTGTGAAGCATCCTCAGATACTTAGTTTAGACATTTGTCAGCGTATTTGAGGCCCAATTTTTCAATTCAAGTGTTCATATGAACTTTCGAATAGTTTAATATATTTTGATATCAATGATTTGACACTTTTGAAGCACTTGAATTCAATTAGTAGTTTATCTTATGATAAATGTATATCTAATTAAATTCATCTGTATATTTATATGAATTAAAAAATATCAAATTTGAATTTAGTAAATGCCTTATGAAGCATGTGAGATTTATTTAGAACTGAAATTAACGCCTTTTGTCTATTTCTAAATTTGTGTTGTAGATTCAATGGCGTAAGATGTTTTAGACTTATATTACAATTTATAATAACATATCACAATTTATATTTGCTTCTTTACTAGTTGAGCTTGAGAATATGGTGTTTATTTTTGGATATGGTGTGTGCAATGGGGACACAAGATCGAGGGTGTACTTATTGAGGTGATGTATGACATTAAGAAATATTGCACTATCTCGAAAGATAGAAATCACTACAATGAACATAATCACCTAATAAGGACTCCTAAGGCATGATGGGTCTTGAATGAGAGATTTTTTCTATTTTACATGAATAAATAAAATTGAGTTTATTTAAACTGAGTTCTAAAGTTTCCTATGGGAGCAAGCCCTCATAGTTAATTATACCTTAAGGAAGGTAAGTCCTTTAGGAATACCCTCGATTAAAGTAAAAAATTGTTGTCTCTAAAGAGTTCAAAGATATGACTATCAACAAATTGATTATATTTAGAATATCAAATGGGATAGATCAAAAGGAGAGACTTATGATCGAAGCTAAAGGAAGATGAGTAGGGGATGCTCATGATACTAGAACAACCTAGTGATCATTCCAATCTATCATATGATTAGGCTTTATATTTTTGAAATTGAGGAGAATTATGTATTTGAGTTGAAATTTGTTAGAAAGCTAAGACTTATAATCCCACAATATAAGATTGTCAAAATACTTAAGAGGTGAGGATTTATGCTTATAACCTAAAAAAAATAGATACCTCGGATCCTAAATCTAAGGAGCTTTAGTGAGGGCCAAAGCACATCCTAAATCTAAGGCTAAAATGGGTATATTGTTTACCTCCACAAGAGAAAGTAAATCACCTGGAGTGGTAACCAGCTAACACCTCTTACATTTTAAAATTATGTGGTCAAGTCATATATTTTGCAAGATAGCTAAGTTATTATTATTTAGAAAGAAACTAAAGTCCTTAAACCCACTCCCTAAAATACTAGAGCATGAGTGGTATGATTAATGACTTAATCTAATACAAATTTTATCAAATTTTATTTGACTTTGGACTCTTTATTTTGACACAGGTCATAGAATTTTATATGCCTAAATATATGATAAAGTTGATTATGGGCCAAATCAGATAGAAGAAGGTGTTCTCCACCCCCAAGGGATGCCCTCACAGGTCAAGCATTCCTTGATGTGCAATGGATGGAGACCCTTCATTTTCAAGAGAGGAACAAGATGATATGCATGATGTTAAGCATATAATATTCAGCTAAAGGGTTGTTAAATATTTTATTATCTTGATTTAGTGCTTAGGCTTTAAGTAAGGTTGTGAGTTATTTTAGAAAATTTAGTTATGAGTTATGATTGGGGTAAAAAAATTATTTTTTCCTAAGAGCCTAAACGGATCCAGACTACACATTAAATCATTATTCAAAAAGAAACTAGAAGAGACATGTAATCTCTAATGCACAAGATAAACAAATCATCAAATAATTTATAAATCTAACGCAAAAGAATAACGGTGTGCGTCGATGCAAGTCATAACCCGAAAAGAAATAGGTAGCTGAGCTTTACCCTCATACATCCCGGATTACAAAAGAATAATTATAATTACAAATGACAAATGTTATGGGGGTCAACATTCTTCATTCTTCATTCTTCATTCTTCATTCTTCAATCTCTGCTTCTTTCCTCCTTCGATTTGATTTGGATGTGCTTGCTTCAAAGGCATCAGTCACAACAAAAAACCTTCTAATCGCTAATTCTAATCTCCTATAACACTAATCCTAATTCCTAATGCATAATTATATTAAAAATAAGAAAAGTAAATCAAGCTACACTTGCAAAATAAATATTAGCTAAATACTCCATTCAACCCAAGCAGTTATATGTATAATTCGGACTAAGCACCCTACGCATGGGTAACCAAGTCCACCTATCCTAATTTAGATTATGCTTAGGGGTTAAGCAACCTAGAAAATAGAGCATTTATATTTATTTTAAGCGCCCTTAAGCATAGTCTCCTACATAAAACATAATTAGGCTAATCACGATTTAACATCCCGTCTATGAAACTTACACCCTAACATCTAGTCTAAAATAATACATCACAAAATAAAACATACATCAAATCATGCACCGCCCTAATATAAGGCTAGAAGTGGTGACTTAATTCTAATATGTGTGTATTAAGGCTTGTGTGGTATGTCCTAACTAGACTTTAAAGTTAAGATTTTCTAAATATGAAGAGATTTAATTATGAAGGGTGGTTTCACTTTAACTAGTTTAATTGATTTATAAATTTTACTTAATATTTTTTTATTTCATTTGACCAATAAAAAACAACTAATTATAAATATTTTACAACACATAACCTTTCATATAAAATGATAAATCTTAGATTTATTGCATTCTTCTTGGATTAACCCTTCTATCATGAATGGATGAAGAAGGAGCCATTTAAATTGGAATGTTATTGATTTAAATAATCACTTTAAGAGAGTTAAAGTTGAATGTCCCACCAATAGGTTCTTAGAATGGTTAGTTCAAATAAATGTCTTCCTTAATAGATATAGAGTGGAACACTATAATAATGAAAAAAATTGAGTGATTGTATAAGATAGAGAAGGAAAATATTTTTATTTATCATGCTAGGAGCATAACATATTATCACATAATTTGGATTTTATGCATATAAGAAGGTATTTATAATAGTTTTATTAAAACTTAATTATATTTTAAAAAAATCAAAAGGTAACTTGCAAGTTCACCAAGATTTGAATGATATTAGAATAAAGATAGAATTGTATCTTCATTTTTAGGGATTGGTAGATACATTTTAGCTAATTTTGACACCAACATGATTCATGATGATGATGAAAGAGAAATTAATGATATGTGAAATTTAAAAATAAACGAAATTCTTAAATGATGGTTTGCTTAATTATAATTAGAATAAACAATTAAAATCAATTAGTTGGGCTTGCAAATTTAATGTATTTTAGATTTCCCAAGAATATACAGTAAAGATGAAAATAATATAAAATGAATACCTTCATTTCCATTCAAAGTATGTATAACTCCTTATTGTGATACATGTTGGTGTACTTATTAACAATGCTTTCTTAATTTAAAAATGAATATAACTTGATTCACACAAATTAAAAGTTATGTACAAAATTTAATGCCTTTAATGACATGCAACATTAGTATCAGCATAATATGTACATATTTAGCAAGAAAAAAACATTCATAGTATAATATGCTAAAAGCAAGTAGCCGATACAAGTAATACAATTCATCATCGTGGCTATAATATCTTGGAAGTAAACATAACAAGTCAAAATATGTATAAGAGTTGTCTATCACATCACCAAATTGTGTACTTTGTTTAGTAAACGAATCTAATTGACCTAAAACAAAACATGGGGTTCTACCTGACTAATTGTCTATTGTGTGTAAATCAAATTATTAGTGTACCAACTAAAAATAATTTAAATTTTGTAGATTCAAGTAAGTGATATAAAGTTTAAGTTGATTTTACTTTATTTAATCTTGAGGTATTATATGATTAATTTTAAACTATTTTAAGGTTTAGAGTAATTTGGTTTAATTTTCTTTATTGAGTTGATTTTATTTAATAATTTCACAATATATAACTAGGATGATTAAATAGTTAATTTAAGGTTTTTATGATGCTTATATAATATAGATGATTTAAGGTTGATGATTCAAAATTTAACTATTTAAAGTCTAAATAAATTATAATGCATGATTTAATTAATTTAAGTGGTTTAAGGATTTATAAAGTTTTAAAGTGAATTTATGATTTGGTGATTTTTTAAATTATTTGATGAATTTTAAAGATGATTTTATGTTTTAATGAATTTCAAGATTTATTGATCTAATTTGTTGAAATATAGATCAATGATTTAAAAGGCATTTTAGTTTGACTTTAAATGATTTAACATTTTATTTTAATTTTAAAATGTTAATAAATTTTATTTTAAAATTTTAATTTTTTTAAATTTTTAAATTTTTTTACTTTTAATGATTTAATAATTATAAGGATTTTTTTAAGTTAAGTTAGGAAAAAATATAAATTCATATGATGGTTAATATTTAAGACTAACCTTATTTCTAGGTATATTGATTTCTTTATAGTTTCCATAAGAATTTTATGATATTTTTTTAGTATTTTCAATATCTAAAGTTGATTTTGTAAGATTCCAAAACAAGAATATAAATATTTTTTTATTTTCTAATATTAGGATTAAACTATATAACTAAAAAAATAAAATTTAAACTCCTTTTATAAATTTTAAGAATTTTTTTAATTAATTTGATTTACTTAAGCTCTATAGCATTTCATAAAATTAATTATCCAAATCAATATTTCATATGGACATGGCATGATGAAAAAATTGCAATGATTACCTAAATAATCATGAACTTACATATAACTCCATATGATTATGACCTAGTTATCATGGAGGACCCTACTAAGGAGAACGATAAGGGTAGTTGATCATTGATTGATAGTTTAAGTATATATATTATATATATATATATATATATATATATATATATATATATATATATATATATAAGAATTTATGGCTAAAAACTTGGGATGATATGTAATTCACCATTAGATCAATGTATAATGACAACTATTATTTTCTTCCACCTCCAATAAGGATAATGATCATCAAAGATTTAGGGATTTGATCTCAAGTTACCTTAAGGCTAACTCTAATAGATAAATAACTTAAAATAATTATCAATAGATTGACATGAATCTAGAGGTGTAATTAGAAAGTATGTCATGGTGTGTACATCCCTAGAACCAAGTAATGAAATAGGGTGATTAGAGATCTCACCTAACTAAGGGATGTGTATTATTAAAATGTTAAGTGCATGAACCTCATGTTTGATGCTAACAAAGGTGGGTAGTAACCACATTGACTCCTTTTGACTACCCTCCAAACCAAAACATCATTACAAGGTAACTAGAGATGGCGAGGATGTTGTATAGATGTCTTGTAAAAATAATAAATAGCTTAAATGCACATCTTCTATCAATGAACCTCAGAAGCAAGGGTTAAATACGAAGAGCTCTATTAAGGGTCTTTATAAAAGAATTTTATGGTTCTTAGATCTCAAGTTAAGTCCACTATTCTAGTAGAGGTAGTGGGCATGGGGAAGCTAATTAGAGATTGATAGGTCATAAAGGCATTCCATATGACGAAGAAAAAAATAGATAAATGGACAAGAATCTTAGCTAAATAGTGTTAGCCACTTAAAAGATTGATTTAGATAAAAAGCAAAGTTAGAATTGTTAAGAATCTAATAGTAGGCCAAAAGAGATGCAATTATTACTAGTTTATGTGAATTAATATCAAATATATCAAACACATGGATTGGGTAATATTAAGCTAGCTCAAACTTTGTTTTAAATGGCTATGTATGGTTCAAGAGCCTTTAAACTATTGTTTTAACTTTAGGCTAATAATTTTATCGATTTAGTTTTGTTATTCCGTTAGTTAGCAATTATGTAAATGCTAATTCAAGGTTTTTAAGTGGTGTGGAATATTATATAAGAACAAAAAAGACTTCGATTAGTTGTTGAAGAAAACTATAAATTTAGCCTTTCTTTATGGTTGATTTGGATGGCCAATGAACCAAGCTAAGATTTCCATGATCAAATGGAGATCAAAAATAAATAATCATTATTAGATTATGTGAAGAAACACCAAATATTTTGGCTCCATGGAATAGATGTAGTTAGGACAACTCAAATATAATCATAAAGAGTTAGTGATGTTTAAGGAGTATATAAGGATATAAGGTCTAGTTGTGAGTCTATGTGAATTATTTCAAAGGCCTTTTATGATTAATTCAATACATTTAATTGATTAAGCACCTTTGGTTCAATAGATTGAAAGAGGCTAAGCTTAGGCTAATTATCTAATTTAGAACATGAAGTGTCCCGTAAGTCTTATAAAGTAATGTAGTGACTATGATGAGATTAATTTCAAGAAGATTTATACATAACTTTAATGATAAGATATAATTAGGTCAAATGGATCCATTTCATGTAATTGAATTAGGATTAGGGTCATGTGTTTCCAATTACTAAATAATTATTTTATGAGTTTATTTAAGCTTTATGATAACAAAAGGTCAAGATCTAAGGTCTTTAAAAGGCAATGGTTCTAAGAGGTCTATGAGGATAGGCACTTATTATTAAGTTAATAGAATATTTAAGAAGTCATGAGGATTCAAGGGACATTAATGAATGAATATGACTAAAGGATACAACACTAGTAGCTTATGCTCTATTAAGTGTACTAAGGGTCACTCTAAATTTTAGGGAGCCACCTTGAGTCTACATGGAAAAATGGATCAATCTAGAGGCTCATATTCTACCGAAAATCTACTTACAAATGAGAATAATTTTAAATTGAAAATAATTCTAAAAGGTGTGTAAAGGATCCATAAACATGTTAAGCTTTCATAAGATTAAGGTCCCCTAGAGCTAATGTAAAGTTTAAAGTCCACATAGGATATTGGCGTTAAGCCAACACTCAAATAATTGACTCAATAAGCTCTAAAAGATCTTTAATGTAAACCACTACCCTTATGCTTTATTAGGATATATTGGGGTTAATCTAAATATGGGAGTCCAATTTGGATTCAAAAGGCACATCAAGTTAACAAAGAAGTAACTGGTTTAATAGGGCTTAATGTGTAATCAAGAATAACAAATAACTATCTAATCATTATTAGTATCCATTAGTGTAAATCAAAATTTTAGAAGTCTAGCAAAATTTATTATGTGACAATAGAACCCAAAGAGTTCTAAGGAGTGATGAAGAGTCTTGATGGAAATGAGGTTATTGGAACTAGGATTTATGCTAAGGGAATGGTCCAATATAAACAAAATTGAGGCGATATGTGGATATCCTAAAATGAGGTCAATAATAATAAATTAAAGGATATTTGGGAATTAGTCTCTTGATCAAAATATCAAAGTATTATTAGAATTGGTAAAGCCTTTAGAAATATATAGACCACTCAATGGTGAATTTTTTTACGCATATGTTATGAGCAATCTCTTTCACTATTATGAGAATAAAGGTAATTAGGTTGCTCTTTATTTATATTTACTTTAAAGAATTTAATATCATTTAATTGAAATTAAAAGTACAATTTAAATTTTTTTAATTAATAAGATTTAATTCAAGAAACTAAAAATTGCCACTTTATTAAAAAGAAAATTAGAAGATTACATCACCACTATTTAGATTTATCAAGATGTTTCTTTTTTAACTTTTGAAAGCTCAAAAGAACATTTACTCCATAAGTTTTTTTTTATTATTTAGAATATTAAATTTATAAGACAACTCAACTTTATTTTTTGGGACTCTAAGTGCAGCAAACCGCTCCACCCCCCACAACAACAACAAAAAAGCAAAATCACCATCATCAATCAAATAAAGTATATAAGAATTGCTTAAAAGATTTTATGTGAAAACTTTTGAAACCAGAATGTCCCCCATCAACCAAGTCATCATATTTAATTTAAGATGAATTTCGCAAAACTATAGATAATAAATTATGTATGTGTATATTAGGTTTAATGTTATGTCTTGTTGTAAGTAGGCATATAATTATATTTAGATTTTATATATCTATTTTTTCAACAAACTCTAAGGAATCATATTTAACTATGCTAAATCGTAATTCTTTTAATATTATTATTATTATTATTATTATTATTATTATTATTATTTATTATTATTATTATTATTATTATTATTAAGATATTTGAGTCAATTTAATGAAAATTCACACACAATAAATATACAAGCTTTGAATTCAAGATTTTTTAATTGAGAGCCTATGATCTCAACCACTTAGCTAAATTGTTTGCATATTTCTTGAAAAAGCCATTGGAGCTGAGCCCTAATCTCATAAGCTTGTCTGACCTTTATAGCCTCTCAAGTGGAATCAAACAAATAAGTTATTGCCAGAGCCTATGCCGCCCCTAATCCTAAAGCCCCTGCCTTTTTGGTCGTTCAGATCTAAAGTCGTCGCAACACATATTGAAGCACTAGTTCATTTCCCTTTACCGTGATCTGCCTTTGCATCCCCCAGCCATTGATTGCTAGCTAGTCCATGTTTCGACTTGCACCCCTAGCCATCTCCCTTTGTCCTACTCCAACTCTATGTCTCCCCAAACGATGATCTCCAGATGTTTCCCTAGTATTTCATGGCTCCAACACCTCCTGGTGATGACGTTCTTATCTTCTCCTTTCTCATACGGCTTCTCCAGCTCAGATAAAGCTGTTAGTTCAACTGCAATAAATTCAGATTTATGCAAGGATCATGTGTTAGTAATACTCTGGCGGAATCAGTTACTTGAACGATCCTACTCTTGTATAGAAAAAATATTTTTATTGGAGCTTATTCTTACTCTTATTTATCCTTCTCCAAACCTTTTTCACATTTTAAATCTAATAATATCAAATTAGAAGATGATTTATCAATGGATAATTATAAATATTCCAAATTTGTGCCAAATCATTGTGGAAGAAAGAAAATGTTATGCAAAGTCCCCTCACTTAACACGAGCTTCAGCTATATTTTTTGAGAGTAGTGAAAAACTGATTATGATCAGTGATTTCATTTAAGTGAATTTTTCTAATTGTCATATTTTGTTCTCCTTTTTGCTATTTGATTTCTTTCTTTTAGGACTAACGTCTCCATTGTACTGAACTGCACATTTCTTCCTCTTTTGAAGGTTTATGGGATACTTCTCGGTTTTTTTTTTTTTTTTATTTTCATTTTCATTTATAAAAATTGCTTTGGCTTATATATATATATATATATATATATATATATATATATATATATATATATATATATATATATATATATATATATATATATATATATATATATATATTTGATATAACACTAAAAATACTACTAGTCGAAGCCCGAATCTTGATGTCAAAAGCAAACTGATATTAATTTGAAACTAGTCAAGATCAAGCACTTAAAATATCATTGAAAACTTTGGGATATCAGTTAAATCCATAAATAGTTCTTAAATATAGAGTGTTTATGATCAAATCGAGCGTCTTGACGAGCCGGATTTAACAAGCCCAAGATCTCTTGATTTTGACTTCATTTGAGCATTTAAATACACAAAATACATCAAATGATCAAGAGAATCATCATGAGCCATCCGATGGAGTAGTTTGAATTTTGCATGTATTCACATAAATGTCTTCTCTCTAATATATAAATAACCCCTCATTCTTTACATGAGGGAAGTCAAGCTAAAGAGAAGAGAGAGCTCTAAAGCTTGGAAATCCTCCAAGCATAACCGTGTCACCACTCGGCGGTTGACCACCTCCGTTACAACCGCCGCACGCATTATCGCCGATCCCCGTCGTCATCAATCTCCATCGCCGGTCATCCGACCACTCTCGCACCCGTCGCGGCATTGTCAACCCGTCGCCGAATTCGTCGCCATCCGTCGGCGTGGTCATTGTCGCCGACCAGTCATTTGGTCGGCGCCATTCACCGTCGGGTCATTGCGCCACCGGTGTCGACCATCTCGATCATCACCACTGCCACCGGTCGGTGACCGATTCATATCATCAATTACCATAGCTGTACATAACCATGACTATATAGCTCTTGTTGCCTGATTCTTGGATTCTCATTGTCAGCCCTTCTCGTATACAGTTTTGTAATCCTGTTATCGGGAAAATTTTGTATTCTAAAATAGATATATAGTGGAAGATTTTTTTGGGCTAGTGATTTTTTTCCTTTTGAGGTTTTCGCATACAAATTTTGGAGTTTTCTTTAATTTCTCAAATACATTGTGTGTCTTTGGATTAAACAAAGTTAAGATGCAAATTTTTATTCTATGGCGATTTTCTAGCACGCAACAATATTAAAACTTAATAGGCACTTTTAGGCTACGTTTGTGGTATTCCAAGAATTTAATATATTATGACTTAATAACTTTCTATAATATTGACTATGTTGGATGGAGTATTGATTGGAACAGTACATTAATTACATATCAAATTCTATTATCATTAATTTGTTTTTGGTCTAATAGAAAATAAAATTTTAAAATATATCTCTATAAAATCAAAGTTTATTGTTTCATGTTGTTGAACAGGTGTTTTAGCTAAACCAAGAATTAGAAGACAATGAAATCAAGTTTAAAAAAGGGTTCATTTTGTTATGTGCTATAATACTAGTATTATCATTTTAGCAAATAATCAAATTCTAAACTCAAGGATGAAACAAATTAATTTGATGTAGATTTTATTTACGCTAAATTGCATATTTTTATATTTTTTTTAAAAAAACCACTTATTGAAAAATATTTTGTATTGGAAGGAGAAAACTTACCATGTTATATTTAAATCTTTGATTTATCTATTCATTATTGAAATAATTTTAAATTATTATGTATTTCATTTTCATAGTACTTATTTTCATACTATCAAAAAAAGGTGAAATATGTATGTTCATTTTGGATTGATTCTTATAAAACATTTAGGAAGCGGTTTAGCTCTATTAATTCAGTGATATAAAATAGTTAATTATTCATTTAGTGTTGAAATCTCATATTATAATCAATTTTGATTGTGAAGTTGTTCTTCACCTCCATCCTTATTACTAACAAATATAGATTTATCATCATAAATAAGAGAAATTATAGATCTCATGATAGTATATATATATATATATATATATATATATATATATATATATATATATATATATATATATATATATATATATATATATATATATATTATAATCAATTTTGGATCAAGCTTTCATTGAAAATAATTTTATTGAATATTAAATTACTCAAAATAAATTAATGTTGTAGATATCATAAATATTAATTAAATAAAATTAAACAAAACTTCACATGTCAATTTTATCATACTAATTCTTCGTTTTACCTATCTTCTAGCTTACCACCGTATTAATATTGTTTAATTTTGTACAATAATCAGAGATGAACAAATTAGTGAATTGATTTGTGGCAGCAAAAATATCTAAAATGTGCTTCTTATTTTACCAAATCAATTACATTTTCTTTCATATATATATATATACACTATGCATTTATTTCAGCATCTAGGAAACATTTTCCAATCATTACTCTACATTATGATCAAACGTATTTGTGAGCATCCAATGGCTAACGATTATGTATATATAATTTTATATAATAAACTTTAACTACAATTACACACTTTTTTTCAGATATATGATGAAACATTATATTTGAACGGTACAATTTTTTTTTAATTATGACTAAAAAAGTATTTTTGGTTTTATTTATTTATATTATATCACACTTTTTTTCACTGAAGAAATATGTTTATTATCGATATAACTAAATATCTCAATCAAAACTCCATAAAACGGTAGTTAAAAGATCGATTATCCTTAGCATATTATTTTAATCACACAATTGTCAATCTTTTTTGTTTACTTACAAGATGTTACTTACAAATTTAAAAAATATATATTATTATAATTAACTCAAAATTATTATAATTTTTTTTTTCTTGTTATATCTTTTAGGAGAAGAAAAGGCTGGATAATTACCGAAACACATGGCAACGTCTCCATTACTATTCACCACGACGGATGGCACTATGATCAGAAACCGAGGCCACAGTACAATGCCGTCGGACCACCCAGCACTTAATAATAAAAGTATGACACCACACCTTGAAAATACAATTTGGTTTTTTGAATGTAAGTATTAGTGCAAAGCTTGGCAATTAATTTTATCTTTAGTCTTATTTCCATTGCCTACCTCCTCCACTGTCTTTAAAAAGTGCCCTACCCTTTCTTTCTCATATCCTCAAATCATTTTCCTGATCGTGGAGCCATGGAATCTCCTCAAGCACTCGCTCTCTTTACCCTTCTCTTCTTCTGCTCCGACGCTTCAGCCATGCAGCTTTCGAAGGCTCCGCTTGCTTCTACAAGAAGGATGCAAATGGAAAAGATTAGAAATGTTGAGCACAATCCTATGTTGGAGAAACTTGGTAGGATTGCTGTGGATGCAGCAAATAAAAAATATGCCAATTTTTACCAACAGAACTATAAAGCAGTTTTGCCCAAGTCGGAGTATATGGTATTCTCCGAGGTGGTGCAGGCCGAGCGGAACAGAAGGAAAAAAAAAATACTACCTCCATATAATGGCCACTAAGCGTAATAACACGATATTAGGGAATCTCTATGCGCAGTTATATGTGCCTTCCTCGCAATCGCAACCTACCTTACTGTATTCAACCTACCTTACTGTATTCGCACTATGACGTTTGGTAGTAGCATGTCCAAGCTTTTGCTCAGTCTCAAATATATATATATATATATATATATATATATAGATATAACTGGGCAAGTATGACTTTGTTATTTATTTTGTATAAGATTTATATTTTTATAATATTATTTTGTGTTGATATTAATTGATATTATAGTAATATCAATATGAAATAATAAAATTAAAACATATAAATCTAATGAACAAAAAATTACAACATATTGTACGCATTTAATAAACTCTAATAAGAGAAAATCTTCTTGTTATATTGTATTAATTTTTGGGTGCTCTTTTATGCATCCACAATTGCGAGGCCACAATTTTGCACAATAAAATGGCATTTATCAACCCTTATAAAAATTAGAGAACACTCTTCAAAGAGGAAAGAGAAACCTCAAATCTAATAAAATAGATAAAGGTAAATAACTCAATAGAGATAACAAAGAAAGATGATTAAACAAACATCAAAAAATTGCCAACTTGAGAAGTTTATTGAGAAGATATTATAATTCATCGAGATGATACTTCAAATTCTCAAAAATTAGTATGATATTATTTTCTTCTCTCTTTTCCCCTTCACTCCCCTCTTCTACCATCTCAACTCTTCTTAAACCTTCCAAAAAAATTAACATTCTAAAAATCAGTTAAACATATTTTTGAGTTCTTACATAATAAAGTTGTTACCTACATCACCATATAATTTTTGTATTTTTGTAAGATATTGAATCAATACCTAACTAAATCAAATAATTTCGGGTCAGTGATGTAAATTATATTTGTGATTTCCATGACAAAATAATTATACATTGTTATTTTTATTTATTTTTATTTTTTTTACTAAGTTGATCTTCAGAGTTCTATTCAAGATCAACAAAAATTCAAGTGAAAAGAATGATTTTATTTGATTTGCTCATGTATAGATCGACATGAAGAAATACAACCTATTGCATCACTCTACTGATCTCAAAAAGTAAAATAATAACAATAATACATAACACCTTTATATTTTACTATGAACTATAAAATTTTCTATCTGGCATGCCATAAAATCGAATGGAGATGATCTCTCAAAAATAAAATGTCTAGGCATGCAAAACTTAAATTTAATTCTTATCAATTATTAAAAAAGATATTAATATAAAAAAATTTGGATGATTAGCTCAATTACAAGCTTAGTTTTTAATTAAAATAAATTTATCATCAATTAATATAATTCAACAAAATCCCTATTAATTTCATAATTCACAATAAATGCACTGATTCAGGGGATTTATACATGGTAACTTATGATCGGGGCTTAGATGATAAGAAGGCCCTACTAAGGAGAACAATAAGGTGAATCAAGGCAAATTAAGATGTGATTAGATAACTTATAAAATTTTATGTGAAATTAACGCTTAAAACCTCAGGATATTTGCCAATTATATTGTAACCATTAGATCTATGTTAATAAATATGGGCAACCACAACTTTTCTTTAACCTTCACTAATAGATGATAATCATCAATATTTAGAGCTTTGATCCGAGCAACCCCATGGTGGATCCTAACAATTTAAATAGTCGGTTGAATGAAATGAATCTAAATGTGTAGTTAGAAAGCATCTCATTTATTGTGTGTGCACCACTAGAGCCAAATATGGTGAAGATGATGTGTAGAAGCCTCAAGGAAAAAATTAAATGGCTCAAAAGCACTTATCTTTTTTAAAAGAGAATCATGGAAGTAAGAGTCCAAAATGATGAACTCTATCTTAGAAGTATTTATAGGAGAGTTGTATCGCTTAAAAACACTAGATCTCAAGGTAAATCCACAAGACAAGAGGAGTAATGAGTATGAGAAGGCCAAATTGAGGTTGATAATTCACAAGGGGCATTCCATAAGCAGAATAATATTCTTTGATTTGGTTTTTAAACCAAAATAATTGGTAAATAGACTCGACACTTAGCTAAAATAGTGTTATTCACTAATTAGGTTAATTTAAAAAGGAACCGAGTTAGGAGCATCATGAATCCAATATAGCAAGTCCATGGGTTAGATGAGATTAAGTTAGCGGCAATATATGATTTAGGATACTTAAAATTTAGCTTTAAGCTTATGCCAATAATTCAATGGACCTATTATATTCATTCTAATGGAGGCAGTGATAATGTGGAAGCCATTCATAAGTTGATAAGTGGAAAAGGATATTCTATAAGATAAATAATAAGCTTAATCAGATGACTAATGAAGCAACGGTCATTGTGAATCTAAAAGAGATTTAATTATTTTTGGGTTGTGCAAATTTGGCATAATTAATATGGATAAATAGATTAATTGAGGCTAGTCTTGCTTTAACCTAGTTTTATAAAGCTAAGGATGTTTTAGGAGTGTACATGGTCGAGTTTTAGGTTTATGTGAATAATTGTAAAAGCCCTCTTTGAATAACCACCTTGGGCTCTAAGGTTTAAAGTGGCCTAAGGCTAGGCTTGAGCTAAATGCCTAATTTATGATTTTGTCCCATGAGTCTTAAATGTATTCTAGTGGATGGTATAAAGTTAATTTAAAAATTAAAGAATTATATTTAGCTATAATCCACTTCAAATATAACTAGGTCAAGTGGGTCCATTTAATGTAATTATATTCAGACTATGTTCCTGTGTAGCCAATTAGTTTGTAAGTACTTAATTAGTTTACTTACGTTTTCAGGATAACATGAGTGGTCCAAATCATTGAAGATCTAATGTCTTCCTTATGGGCTCCGAAAATTCACATCCGACCCATCGATGAAGAGAGTTTTAATTATGTCGAACAGATTTTCAGGAGGCAGATGGAATAGCAGATAAGACACTACCCAGAGATTTTTTTCCTCATTAAATGAGGGCTTCAGATCTAATTCCAGGTTTCCTATAAACGCAAGCACCTATAGTTAATTACTAAGCTCAATTAGTGAAAGAGAACTTTCGATTAAGTCTAGTCATTATATCACTAATTGATTAGTGTATAGTAGCAGTAGGTGGAGTATTGATGATTTATAAAATTCACCATTTATTAACTTAAAGCATATGGCTGGTGGAATGATGACATGCTCGATCAAGATCCCATTTTTCCATCACCCCAAGCTATCGTAGTCCCTAGTCTATTTAGTTAGAGGAGGTAGTCGACTAAACCTGAACGAAGGAACCCTGTCAGTAATCATGGGTTGCATCATCCTTGTAAACTCGAGATAGTGTTTGTCCAAAAAGATAATCTTAAGTCTACCTTAGTTGACAAAAAAGGCTTTATGCCTATCAAATATTCCCTATGATTCATGACTCAAAGAGTTGAGCCATTGGAGAACATACAAGCTGCAGTCATGACGGTAATATAGTGGAGCCATTCAGGATTCAAGCCACTCGATCAAAGGACCCTAGTCATAACTATATTTTATGTGGCATCGTTTAAGGGCAAAACCACGCGAACAATGGACACTGACCACGTTCTTATTGGCATGAGATTGTTTGAGTTTGAATATAGTGATTTATTTGACTTGACATGAGCTCTTTTGTAGAGTTTTCTTAATTAGTCATCCCCAACAAATGATGGTGGATGGGTGGATGAATTATTTGCTTTAAGTATTTAAATAATGAATTTCATTTAGTTCATATGTTTATTTAATTGAAATGTAACTTTATGATGAATTAATTTATAGCTTAGGTATCTTTTGATGATAATATCCCCTCCGGTTGAAATCAACAATCAACACAGCCATTATCGGGGTAAACTTTATCAACTCTTCTTAGCAAAGGATCGAGTCTATGACTTATGTGTAATTTAAATTCTTTAGGGAATTGATATCAAAACAGATCTTGTCAACTCTATTGCAAATATAAAGGATTAGGTCTTATGGTCTGATATAATTTAGGTTCATTTAGAAGTTGACCACATAGTAGATCATATCAACTCTATTTCAAGTATAGAGAATCAGGCCTATTATGATCACATTCTATAAAGCTAAGTATTTATATCTTTTATTAATTTAAATTAGCATATAAAGATATTCAATAGCTTGCATGCATATATTTATAAAAAAATTGAATTGTTTTCATCTTTAACCTATGAAGCATCCTCAGATACTTAGTTTAGACATTTGTCACTGTGTTGAGGCCCATGCAGATTTTTCAATTCAAGTGTTCATATGAACTTTTGAATAGTTTAATATATTTTGATATCAATGATTTGACACTTCTGAAGCACTTGAATTCAATTAGAAGCTTTATCTTATGATAAATGTATATCTAATTAAATTCAGATATTTATATGAATTAAAAAAATATCAAATTTGAATTTAGTAAATGCCTTATGAAGCATGTGAGATTTATTTAGAACTGAAATTAACGCCTTTTGTCTATTTCTAAATTTGTGTTGTAGATTCAATGGCGTAAGATGTTTTAGACTTATATTACAATTTATAATAACATATCGCGATTTATATTTGCTTCTTAAGTTGAGCTTGAGAATATGTTGTTTATTTTTGGATATGGTGTGTGCAGATGGGGAGACACCACACAGATCTGAGGGTGTACTTATTGAGGTGATCGGGTATGACATTAAGAAATATTGCACTATCTCGAAAGATAGAAATCACTACCCTATAATGAACATAATCACCTAATAAGGACTCCTAAGGCATGATGGGTCTTCGAATGTACGAGAGATTTTTTTTCTATTTTACATGGATAAATAAAATTGAGTTTATTTAAACTGAGTTCTAAAGTTTCCTATGGGAGCAAGCCCTCATAGTTAATTATATCTTAAGGAAGGTAGTCCTTTAGAATACTCGATTAAAGTAGGAAATTGTTGTCTCTAAAGAGTTCAAAGATATGACTATCAATAAATTGATTATATTTAGAATATCAAATGGGATAGATCAAAAGGAGAGACTTATGATCAAAGCTAAAGGAAGATGAGTAGAGGATGCTCATGATACTAGAACAACCTAGTGATCATTCCAATCTATCATATGATTAGGCTTTATATTTTTGAAATTGAGGAGAAGTATGTATTTGAGTTGAAATTTGTTAGAAAGCTAGGACTTATAATCCCACAATACAACATTGTCAAAATACTTGGTGAGGTGAGGATTTATACTTATAGCTTAAAAAAAATAGATACCTCGGATCCTAAATCTAAGGAGCTTTAGCAAGGGTCAAAGCACATCCTAAATCTAAGGCTAAAATGGGTATATTGTTTACCTCCATAAGAGAAAGTAAATCACCTGACTGCTAGACTTATAACCGCCTAGAGTGGCAGCTAGCTAACTCCTCTTACATTTTAAAATTATGTGGTTAAGTCATATATTTTGCAAGATAGCTAAGTTATTATTATTTAGAAAAAAACTAAAGTCCTTAAACCCACTCCCTAAAAGACTAGAGCATGAGTGGTATGAATAATGACTTAATCTAATACAAATTTTATCAAATTTTATTTGACTTTGGACTCTTTATTTGACGTGTCATAGGATTTTATATCTAAATATATGATAAAGTTGATTATGGGCCAAATCAGATAGAAGAAGGTGTTCTCCACTCCCAAGGGATTCCCTCACAGGTCAAGCATTCCTTGATGTGCAATGGATGGAGACCCTTCATTTTCAAGAGAGGAACAAGATGATATGCATAGTGTTAAGCATACAATATTCAGCTAAAGGGTTGCTAAATATTTATTATCTTGATTTAGTGCTTAGGCTTTAAGTAAGGTTGTGAGTTATTTTAGAAAATTTAGTTATGAGTTATGATTGGGGTAAAAAAAATTATTTTTTCCTAAGAGCCTAAACGGATCCAGACTACACATTAAATCATTATTCAAAAAGAAACTAGAAGAGACATGTAATTTCTAATGTACAAGATAAATAAATCATCAAATAATTTATAAATCTAACGCAAAAGAATAACAGGCTGGTGTGGTCGGGTACCGCCGCATAACCTGAAAAAGAAATGGGTAGCCGAGCTTTACCCTTATACATCCCGGATTGCAAAATAATAATTATAATTACAAATGACAAATATTATGGGGGTCAACATTCTTCATTCTTCATTCTTCATTCTTCAAACTTTGCTTCTTTCCTCCTTCGATTTGATTTGGATGTGCTTGCTTCAAAGGCATCACAGGGCCACACCGAACAAAGCCTTCTAGCCACTGCTAATCCTAATCCCCCATAACACTAATCCTAATTCCTAATGCATAATTATTTTAAAAATAAGAAAAATAAATCTAGCTAGACCTGCAAAATAAATGTTAGCTAAACACTCCATTCAACCCAAGCAGTTATATGTATAATTCAGACTTAGCACCCTACGCATGGGTGACCAAGTCCACCTATCCTAATTTAGATTATGCTTAGGGGTTAAGCAACCTAGAAAAGAGAGCATTTATATTTATTTTAAGCACCCTTAAGCATAGTCTCCTACATAAAATATAATTAGGCTAATAACGGCTTAACATCCAGTCTATGAAACATATACCCTAACATCTAGTCTAAAATAATACATCACAAAATAAAACATACATCAAATCATGCACCGCCCTAATATAAGGCTAGAAGTGATGAATTAATTCTAATATATAAGAATTTTAAGTAGGTAGACGCCATTATTTCGCACCAAGGGAGTGAGGTAGAAACCTCCTTAAGGCTACTTAAAGCATTGCATCCCTAGGATATCCAGACTAATATACCCATTGTTCTCATATATATATATATATATATATATATATATATATATATATATATATATATATATATATGTGTGTGTGTGTGTGTGTGTGTGTGTGTGTAAATGTACACACAACTATAGAAATAGAAACTATACAAAAGTTGGATTCAAGTTAACTGATTTATTTGCGTAAATGAATTGAAGGTTTATCTAAATTCTAATGTTAAAGATGCATAAGAATGAAATCAAGCAAGTACATCATCATTATTCTACACCAAGGGAGTGAGGTAGGAACCTACTTGGGGTTACTTAAAGCCGTGCGTCCCTGGGATGCCCAAACTAATATACCGGTTAACATTCTTACTTCTGCAAATCAACATATGAACATAAGAAAAAAAAACTTCGCATCATACACTAACTTTATATTCACATGCACTTCCTATATATACATAACTAAGTATATATATATATATATATATATATATATATATATATATATATATATATATATATTCATTAAGTAATTTTATAGTGATAATAGCCACACTTATTTTTAATTAAATCACCACATGCAAATTTGATATAAAAAAATTATTTTTACTTAATTAATTTGAAAAAAAATGAATGCATGACTACAAGTGGCTACAACACTTTAATTATGATTGGAAAGAAATGACACAACACAAGCATGTGATTTCATTCAAACTAACTAATTTCTAAGGACAATCACATTAAACAAGCTTATTTAAAATAAACTGAAGTTTCTTAAAGCCATTTTTAATTTCATATTTGATTTGATTTATGAAATGTGAAAGAGTTTTGCTCATCCTAATCTCATTCTTATATGTGTAAGTTAATTTAATTTAATGAAAAGTAATTAAATTGAATTTATAGATTGATTTAAGTAAAGTATGGATTAAATCAATTAATTAGCCCTTACCTATGTCACCTTAAGGTAATTAATTAAAAAATTATGAGCTAATATGATATGCAACTATATAGAAAATCAAATAGCAATGCTCCTATGAAATTAAAGGGACCTAATGCAATTAGCTCATAATTAATTAATTAAACTTAAGGAGCTCACTTAATTACTCTTATAGTTTTCTCACACATGTGAGCTAACCACAATTTCATAGCTCTCTCTTTAGGTTATTGAACACTCAAAGAGCTACACAAGAGTTAATTAGATGAGTTCTGGAATAGTTATGATTTCAATTTAATTAATTAAGCCATTTTAATTAATGAATTAAACCATTAATTAATTCCAAATTACTTAATTTCAAGTCAAGTGAAATGAACTTAGGGAAAAGAATGAGAAAGAGGTCTTAATCTCATTCCTAATGCCCATTCACTATTCCACAATGATTAGCAAGCTTAATTGATGGTTTTCTTACTATTTAGAATGTTGATTAATCACTTAATTAATTAAGAGAGTAATTAAGACTAAGATAACCAATTTCTCTAATTAACCAAGCAATAAATCCCAAGAAAATTATGGGAGACAGAGGTCATCCCATTAATCATCCTCAAAAAGTTTGAAATTAATTACTTGGGTAATTAGGGAGTAATTAAGTTAATTAAGTTTTCACTTAAACCTGAAGTAAGCCTTAATTATTGTTCAAAATTAATTAGAATTAATTTTAAATTAACCTCCTCTGAAATACCTTCAAAATGAATATTTATTTGAATTTTTATGATTTCTCTATGAGTTGTTATGATTTTTAGAAGTTTCAGTTGATTTAAGTGATTTTCATAAAATCTGTTAATTTATTTTATTAAAATAAATCATTTGAACTTCAAAATTCAATATCTTTCAATCCAAAAGTTATTTTGATTTGAAATTTTTATGGTAGGTGAATTTTAATTTCAATTTCAATCTCTGAAATTTTAACTTAATTTAATATGTATTTTTGGTTTAATAAATGAAATTTAAGTTTTACTAAAACTTAAATTAAGCTCAAAATATCTAGTAAATTTAAGGATTTTAGGTTTGTTAGATTCCTTTTGGAAATACAAATCCAACATGCCCTTATTTATAATTTATCGTTGAGTATTTTATTTTCTATGAATTTTTGAAGTTTTAGGTGGTTTAAATAATTTTTAAAATCTGAAAATACGGATTTTCCAACTTAACCAAGTCGACGTGCGGCGCGGCGTGACATATGTCGCCGCGATTGACTACGGTTCCCCGTGGCACGTGGCGTCGTGCGGTTGGCTAGCATGGCAATGCGATGCCACATCAGCCAACGAGCGAAATCGCGGGTGAATAGTGACCGTGATGCGCAGATCATTTCAAACTGTCTAATCGTACATCGTATGGTCTAGATCTAATCGACAGGATCAAAGGGCAGAAATGCTTAGATTGCATGCGATCTGAGCCGTCGATCCCGAATTGCGGATCGGCATTCTTGTATTCGGTCGAACAGTAAACAGAGGAAAAAATGCAAAATCTAAGCGAAATTTCATCTGAATGGGCTCATTTTTATGGCGATTCACACCGAAAAACTTCTATTTCATATTAGGATTGTATAAAATAAAGAATGTGAAAGATTTCTAAGAAAAATCCTAAAAACACACAAATATCATCACAAAAAGCAAGAAATTCTAAGGCCGACTATGAGTTTTTGAAGATTACCTCACCGAGGATGATTTACGGTGGAGGTGATGATCCAAGCATGCTCCTGAATACAAGAATAAGCACTAAAATGAACTCGTGCTCTTGCCTTCCTTCGGAACAATGTGTTTTCCAATCGCTGCCACTTCCTCGCCGAAATCTACTTATTTTTAGTGTTTTTCACCCCAAAATGAAGTCAGAATGATTGTTGGTTGATTTAGGAGCTCTATGGGATGAAAAATGAGAGTGGGAGGAGAAGTGTTGCTGCCTCTAATGCTTTAGTTTCAAAAGTGGTCGAAAAATCCTCTTATTCTTTTGATTTTTGGCTCCAAATAAGTGTCATTTGACTTTGGGGTGGTTGGAAATGGAAGGGAATCATCCTAGGTGGCTCATTTTGGTTGGCTAAGGTATGAAAAGTGGTTGTCATGAAGGACAAATGGGTGTCCTAACAAGGGGAGGTGGGAGTCCTTCATGCCAAGTGTTCTAATGGAAGATGTGAGGTGAATTCATCTCCCCATAAATCATGGATGCCCCAACCACCTCTTGGGCCAGATGATCGGTGTTCTTGGTGCCTATGTGGACTAATGGATGAGTGCCAAGTGGCCAATGAAGAGAAATGATGATTTGGGCAAGTGTCTTTTCTCATGGGATGCCCTTGACCCAAGTGCAAAGTAGTCATTTGACATTGAATTTGATTTGAGCAGATTTGAAATGAGTCAAAAGTGAGTTGGACCAAATTCCATGTCATTTGGAGTTCATTTGGTTTAATTTGAGTCAATTTGACCCATTTGAGCCAAATTAGGTCAAAATAGGTTAGGTTGACCAATTGGTCAAATTTGGTCAAATCAAGGGTTAGGTCAAGTTCAAATGATCATTTGGAGTATATTGGTTCAATTTGTTTCAATCAATTTGGTTTAATTTGGATTTAATTTGAATTTTGGCCAATTTGATCCTTTAGGTCAATTTCTAAGTTGACCAATTTGACCCAATTGACCAAATTGGCTTGAATCATGACTTGTTTTGGGTTCGGTTGATCATTTGTAATATATTGTAGGATTTGGTTAAGTTCAATTTGGATTTGATTGGATTTTAGGTTGAGTTGACCCTTAAGGTCAAACTAGGCTAAATTGGGTTAGGTTGACCAATTGATCAAATTGGGCTCAATTGAGGCTTTGGTCAAGTTCAATAATCAATTTGGAATGAACTTGACCCATTGGTTATAATCAATTTAGTTTAGGTTGCAATTTGGCTAGTTTGGGTTCATATGGGTTAAAGGGTTAACTTGGTCAACGGGCTAGGTTGACTTGATTTGACCTACAATTAATTAACCTAGGATGATCAACAATCTTGACATGAAGTTTGTATTGGCTTAATTCACTTTTATTTGAATCGAATTGGATTTTGATTCATATGATAATTTCAAAGCAAAAGGGGTCAACATGGGCTTGACCTAAGTTAGCTTGATTTTGGCTTGGTGATTATAGTTTATATTTATATTTGGGAAGATGATTGAAGGAATGATTGTTTGAAGAGAAAATCCATAGGTTTTTAGTTGATTTGAGTGTGATTTGGCTAAGTCCAAAAAATTGACTTAAAAGGCTTGAATTGAGTTTTGGTTTAATTTTGGGTTTAGTTTTAGGTATTTGAATTTATATTTATTTATATTTGTAAATATAAATGAAGATATAAATAATTCATGAGAAAATCACTTGAGTTTGGAGTGATTTGGAAGCAAATTTGACTAAGCTCATGGATGTAGGTCGAAAGGGCTTAGAAGGAAATTTGATTGAGTTTGGATTTGATCATGAAATTGAATCATTTGAAGATGGATTTGAATTGAAATTTGATAGTTTAAATGAAAGATTGAATTGATATTTAAGAAAATCAAATGAATTGGGATTGATTTGGATTTGGTTAAGACTAAGTCCAAGATGAAATCAAAGGGCTTAGAAAAGTTTGATCAAAGGCTTCAATCATTTGGCTTGGAATTTGATTTATGATTTGGATTTAGAATGGATTCAAGGTTTGGTTTAAGGAAGAAAACATGGATTGGGTTTGAGAAGGTGCATATGGATTGGGTTTAGGCTATAGGGTAGGAGATTTTCCTAAGTCTCTAGCAAAGCCTAATTCTATGATTAACCCTTCTAAGTAAATCTCTAGCTTAGATTAAGTGTTCACCCTAATCACTAACTATTTCTTACCTTTATTAATAAACCTTCAAATTTATCATAGACTTCTAATGAATTCTTTGACTACCCTTAATTCGATTGAAACAAATTATGGGAAAGTCTAATATTCACTAGAGAACTTCTTGCACTCAATAATGAGCCATTGAGACTATTGTAAGCATATATATATATATATATATATATATATATATATATATATATATATATATATATATATATATATATATATATATATGGATTTAACTAAGTTTATTCTAATTCACTCAATGTACGATATGATCATTCTACCATTTATTAGAAAGCGATGCTTATGATCTGTGCTCGTTGATGAGCCACTTAATCAACTTTCTTAACTTGCAAATGCACATTTATGCTTCTCATAAACCTCAGATAATTAAATTATGTACTCATCTAAAACCTTCTTATTCATCTCAAAGTGAATCATAAAATAATCACAATGATCAATGAGAACTTTCTCTTATACTTATCAACAAGCATTTAAATCCATTTCAAGCCTCCTACAAACTTTTCCTCTCCTCTGAATTATTTGAAATGAGTCATGGTAAAATTTATTATTCATTAAGATGACTTGTTTATATCTAATGGTGAATTATTAGGTTTAATATAAGTCATCTGCAAGTCTCACTTGAATAATATTTGTATGCTTAGAAGCTATATTTTAATCCACTATAAGTCTTCAATGATTCACTAAGATTCTCTTTTTTGATTATTTGAAGCAAAATATTGCAAAGTTAAATTCATGTAATTCAAATTCATTTCAAGTTTCATAAATCCATTTGAGTTCATCTTTATTTGAGAAATAATCTTCAAATTTATTCTCATTTATAATACAAAATTCAATTCGATATCAATTTTATTTTAGCGAATTTCGACAGCGTTATTTATTTAGCTTAAGCTTTACTACAAGTATGAATTTTAGATAAAATTTTGGCACCATTTCTACAGCATTTTAGCAATATCCTGACGTCGTCCCCACATAGGGGACTACACCGGGTATGTTAAGCCTGCCCACCATACCAAAAAAGATATGTATGGGTGGAGTAAACACCACGGCCGAATGTGTTATCTCATCATGTCAAGAAAAATATATATGGGTCAAAGAAGCACATGCATGAAACATAGATTTCCCCGTCACACTAAGAAATGCGTGTACGGATACTTATATACCTACATTATCAGTTTAAATATCAATTTTATATTTATAGTTGATTTTATGTTAAGCTATTTAAGCCTCCTGTCAATGTGAAAATTTAGCAGCATCCCGGCATTATCCCTATATGAGAGGCTAGTTCGGGTATGTTGGGCTTGCCCACCATGCCAAGAAAGACATATATGAGTGATTTAAACTGCGATCAAATGCATCATGTCACCATGCGAAGAAACACATGTATAAGTATTTGAACCCACAAGAAAAATCACAAATTTCTCCACCACTCTAAAAAAGATGTGTATGGGTACTTATGTACCTACAAGTAAACACAAGTTTTCTCCGTTGCATCTAGAATGATGCGTATGAGTACTTATTTTATTAACTGAAAGTCTTCTTTTCTACCACGTCAAGAAGGATGTGTATAGGATTATCACTTGCATATGAGCAATTTTGCAAAAAAAAAAAAAAAAAGAAATTTATTTGTCATGTCAAGAAAGACATTATGATACTTATTTTCAATATTTTAGTAAGCTTGCATTCATAATCATGCTTTACACAAAAAATGCAACTAAAATTAAAGATAAAGCATTGAATTTTGAAGAAGAGATTGAACATGAATAAAAAAGAAAAGATGGCTGATTTCAACAATAGCATTTGAATTAAGTTCAATCTGAACTCTATGAAGATGGATTCATTGAATTCCACAAATCCTACCTCTCATCTGTTCTACCTTATTGTATCACTAAGGTGGTTGTTTGGTGGCAGGATGTAAGCAAAGATTTAGGCCAATATCAACTAAGATCAGTAAAATGAAAACTTTAAATCCAGCACAACAGCATTCAGATCATACTATCTTATTCCAAATATTATCAGGTTGGCAAAAAAGTTTGGGTAGGATTCAGCCCATATTCTATTAAACAACAAAAACGATCACTTTAATCCCCATGGAATATTATTTTAGCTCCGTCAACATCTTGCCCAAAATCTGGATTTGGGAAGTTCAGAAAATGGCTTAATTAATTCTAATTCTTTAGGCCCACTATCTCATATGGGCTGCTATGTGCAGCAAACACAATGGGAGAGATTAGAGGCGCAACCAGGACTGCAAACTGCAAGGGAAACGGGATGAGGGATTAGGTCGATTCAGGGTGACATGAATATCTGGTTTCGGTCATATGAGAGAGACAGTTAAGGGAGAGATATTATCAGTTTTGGCCGAAGTGTGAATGATGTAGTTTGGCTGGAGAGGTATAAGGTGTTGTAGAGATTCACCTTGGAGACCTGCCACCGAGGCTCTCATCCGAAAGGAAGGGATGAGCCCTTCGATTCTCTCAGATCGATGGGAGAACAAAGGGTTCTCCTTTAGGTGGAGCAACGGGTAGATAGAGAGAAATATAATGAGGGGGGTTAGGATGGAAACCGTGAGCTGTGTCTTTGCGAGACAAGAATTTGCGGCCTTCAGCAATATGTATACTCGTTGCTAGTGGAAATGAGGAATAAAGGGTCGGTGGTCTGGTTCGTTCGACCTCTTTTGGATGAACAAGAGAGGCGAGTCATGGGTAGTTCGGCTAGGATGAAGAAATAGGAGAAGTAGGGAGACGGGAGGAGAAGATTAAAGGTAGGATTGGGAACAAACTTGGTGGTCAGATGATCAACGACAGGAGAGGTCACAGTGGGCTGACGTCGATTGAAGAGAGAGAGAGAGAGAGAGAGAGAGAGTCTGCTGATCGGCGGCAAGATTGAGGACGAAAACAAATGGGATTTGGAGAAGAAATTAGGAAAACAAGATTTTGGAGAGAGGGCCGGCAGCTGGGTTAACGAGGCGATGCCGCTTTGCTTCAAATAGGGAAGGAAAAATAGGAGATTAAGATCTTTAATTACAGATTAATTTGTTTTATTTTAAGTCAAGCGGGAATTCAAAATTATTTGAATGCAATTAACATTAATTTAGAAATCATTTGCAAATTTAATTATGCAATAAATTTTAATTTAAAGATCAATTTAACTACTAGAAATTAAATTCTATTAAGCTAAATATTTTTATTTACACATATCTGCGGGCCTATTTTTATGGAGCTAAATTTCTAAAATAAACACATTTTAAATTATAATTAGTGAAATAGACATTAAAAAAAAAATTTTAATTAGGCACACGGATGACTGGCTCCAGAATAATTTTTTAAAAAAAAAACTGGATCATCCGTAATATTTTGGCCTTATCGGAGTCGTCTGTTGTCATAAATGAACGATATCTCGAATTGACAAAATTCGACTTTCATGTGACTAAAATGGCGATGGTAGTAGTTTTGTCAATGAAAAATGTGCTAGCTTTTCAAAACTGCGACCAACCATGGTATTTTGGCCATACCGGAGTCTTCCGTTGTAGGAATTGAGTGAGCTTGGTATCGTTAGTATCGGCACGAAATTCCCCACGACTTTCATGTTAAAAAAACGATTGTGGCCCTTATTTAGCGCCGCCAATGCGAAAAATGTGTTCGCTTTGAAAACTACGACCACCATGGTATTTTGCCACGAGTCCGTTGTCGGAATTGAGCGAGCTTTCTATCGTTGGAATCGACATGAAATTCTTCACGACTTTTATGTTGACCAAAAATGGCGATTATGGCTCATGCAAAGCGCTAACGCGACAATAGCTTTGAAAACCGCTCAGCCACGTATTTTGTCGTATCGAAGTCGTCCGTTGTCAAAATTGAGTGAGCTTAGCATCATTGAAATCGACACAAAATTCCACGACTTTCATGTTGACCGAAAAAGGATATTGTGGCTCCTTACATAGCATATTTCGCCAACAAAAAATCGCGACAGCTTTTGAATGCACCGACCATGGTATTTTGGCTGTATCGGAGTCGTTCGTTGTTGGAATTGTGTGAACTTAGTATCATTGAAATCGGCACGAAATTCCCCATGACTTTCATGTTGACGTAGAAATGCGATTTTGGACCGTTGCATAACAATTTTTGTAGATATGTGTGGATTCAAAATAGCAATAATGGATGGATTTACTTAGCATGTGAAATTTGACAGTTAAAGACATTAACACAAAATAATAGATATGCCAATCTCATTACAAAGTTTGCAAGTTGAAACATCTACTCAGCATGACAAATTCGTAGCTCTTATCTACTTCTCCCAAATTTCTAAATTTGATAGTTCAATACCAACAAGATATCTCTGATATTCCGTAGGCAAAAATGCAAATTACTCAACGAAATATATAAAATAGAAAATGGTGTATTGATATACGGTGTATATAGGAAATAAACAACATTAACAAAATAGTGTACATTAAGTTATCGATGATTTACAACTAAAGATGACAACTTAGGACATCTAACGGCGATGCGTGGGTAGAAGGCTCTGAGTATACCGAAAGGTGTGAGGATGGTCTCAAAATGGTCGCCGATGCCGCTTTATCTCCACTGATTAGTCCGTTCTAGATCATCAAGAAGTATAACATTGGGTATCTCCTGATGGTCCCGGCCGAAGGGGACATGGGTACACTGCGCATGTAGTACCAATGGGAGAGGATACATGGGAGGGTCTGCTGCCTGCCATGACTAAAATGGATTGAACATGGCTTCCGATATGAGCAGTGTTCCAAATGGGTAATCAGATGGACCGATATCTCGTATAAACGATAGACCTGCATCAAATCCTACAGTATGTGGCTGAGAAGACGAAGGTGCTGCAAAAGAACTACTAACTTCATCTATATCCCTATACCTGCTATCTGATATGTGCATATTCTTGTGTAGTTCCCTGCATAACTCCTCATAAGTGTTGATTGAATGATGAAAATCGTCTCTCTAAAAAATAATTGAAAATATATCTTGTGTGTCCAAGATATGTTCTCACATGAGGCAAGTATGTAATTCAAGACTCATAATGTATAAATATTTGAAAGAGAAGCTTTACCATCAATCTCTCCAAGAGCTGGATAGTAGGTGGTAAGAGGAATGGTCGGAGCCCTCAAAGATGTACAAGGAAGCGAGACGATACCACCTCATGTACACCCCAACAACATGAGGTAACATCATCCACCACAACAATTGAATCATGATGGCCTCCCATTATGATATGTAAACTGGTGATAATCAACCCGCCAACATCGGGCCTTTCCCAACTCGGGAATTGAAGGATCTATAGGTCTACGTCCACTCTAGGTGAGACCAAGCGAGCACAATCAGGAGGTACCACTTAATTCTTTTCCGGTGATCAATGGTACCCTAGTGAGCCAAATAGCATATCCAACCAAGCGGATAGCTACTCTCGCGTCTCATTATGGCTCTCATATCACCTACAACATGATAGAAAAATTAAATGTCATACATAGGATTGTAGAGGTAAAAATATTAAAGAAATGTTCTCTTAGTCATACCTGACTCTGTAGCAGCCCATCAAGCTCATCTCTGTACACTCTAACATGGGTAGGTGTCATCTCTCGCAGGTAATCCTCATTCCACCTGCAACCAACGCTCAGCCCATCCAACTCTGCCGGAAAGGATACCTACAATGTGGGTTGCCCAACATGTACATGCTCCACGACC